>JAUEJL010015552.1:0-34262 GCA_032274825.1 Drosophyllum lusitanicum | reverse complement strand
TTAGCTTGGGGAGTAATCACCTAGGACTCTGATAGATTATTTGTGACGAGCCGTGTTTTGTAATACTGATATTTTAACAGGATGGTTTATGTACAGTTGTAAATACTTTTGGTATTTAATTCGTTTGCGCAGTGATTGTTTTAAATGAAAATTTTTGGGTTGAAAAACACGGTGTTACAGGCAAGGCTCCGGTTTGACTACATTTTGATAGACTTTTTGAAATACTAACAAGCTTTTGGTACTAAACTTGTGGTAGTATTTATGTGCGTATCTTATGATACAATAAGTTTTCAAACAAATTAAGCCTCCGCTTTTGTGTAAAACTTTCAGATGTGAATACTCATGTGGTTTTATTTCAAATATTAAATTTTAGAATTTGGGGTGTTACAAGCCATCGACCTTGTAAATCGGATTATTGAACCAGATTTGAAGCAGATGGAGATCTGTTTTCGTATAAGGCGGCAGAAGATTTGCTTCATCAGTTTGTGTATAGGGCGTAACTTACTGCCGGTGGCCTTGTGAAGCATATCATTATTATAACCCTCTTCTACTAGTGTCCTCTATCAAGGGTATACGACCGCTAGTTGCCATTAACATATCTTGTAGCCACCACCATCATCTCTATTAGTTGACGTCCCAACCATCTTTGTCATCTTCTCTGTGTTATATATTTTCTCTCAATCTCTCTTTTTAACCTACGAAGATAGAATATTTGTAGCCCCTATTCGCTAGAAAACCTGTCATTTGTTTCTATAAAGGGATAGAGTTTTATGTGTTGTTAATTTGAAATAATAAATGATATTTTATGGGTTACGAGGTCGATAGAACTTGATTCAGAGCAGGCTAATAGCCAAGAAAATGTTTTTGGATGGCCAAATTGGCATGTGTATGGTGGAGAGAATGGGGTGAATGATGGTTGGGTTGATGTTAATGTTCCAATGTTATGAATATTGTTTTTTTATAAATAAAGATCAACAAGAACACCACCTATTAGGTTTCTAATATATTTGGGGTATTTAAGTTTTTTTTAAAAGTACTTAAAATCTTAATCTGGCTTAAAAATATATATATAATATCCTAGTTATATATTTTATATCATTAAATAATACATTAAATAAATTAAAAAGTAATTACAAAGTTTAAAGAAGAACATAGAGGCGTGTTTGAAAACAAGAATAATGAAGAAAATGATTGAAATATCATTTGACTAAATACCCGAATTTAACACCAGTTAGTATAAAGAACTAAGTTTAAAACAAAACGTAAACCACATGGATCATTTTAAATATTAAAGGACTAAATGTAAAATTGCAGCAAAACCACATGTACGGATTTTTGAAATTAACTCTTGAGTTTATAATTCTATCACGTATCACAACTGAAGATTACATGTTAAATCATGTGTTTATTTGATATTATATCAAATAAAGTTTGTTGAGAATCTTTTAATATAAATAAAAGATTAACATGCATCAAATTTATTATATAATCATAGCCCTTTATTGAATAAAATAAAATAAATTGTTCAATCTTGACCAATCACTTAAATAAATTAAAATTCTAATTTTGACTTTGTTGGTCAAAATTGAATCAAAATTATTAGATGAGTTTTATATATATCCCTCTTAAAAAATCATATTTGTCCACCTTAATTTATAAATATCATATTTAACCTTTATAACCTTTCAAAATATCATATTTAATCAAATTTTTTATTTTATCACTTTAAAATGTTTTATAATTCTCTTCAATTATAACCAATAAAGATTTTACTTTAATTCCATAATTAATGTAACAATAATGATCGATGGTTTGTACAAAAGATACAATTATGTCTATTCGTATCATGATATCACGTGTCTGTCCATCATGTCTGACCTCAACCTCGCGTCGACGATTCCACCGCTGGTTTGGGTGTTAATGCCGTTTATCACCATTTTTTTAAATTCTCTTTTTTTGTTTTAATATCTTTTTATTAATGTTTAATATTTATCATTTTTTAAAAACTAACCGTGTCATACGGACATCTAATTTAGTAGTATTTAAAATCATGTATCCTAACGTGTAATTTTTTTTTTAATTTGTAGTTTTAGTGTGCACTTCAAGTCTTTGCCCCGTTTTTCTCTTTCAATCTTTTTTCCAATTGTCATTAATTTATATAATGCTTTCTTATCTTTTCTACAAATTCTTAGTTTTTTGTTTTATAAATTTCAAGTCGAAATTTACAAAAATACCCTTTACAGGTTTGTTTAATAGTGTGGCCAATAATGTTGAATGAACCAAGTGTTTGTTTAAAGGTTTGTGGAGAAAGGCCAATGCATCAAGACATGAGACAGTCTTGTAAGGTGCATCTCCAATGGAAACTTGAGATACTCATCATATGGTTAATCAGCAAAAATATTATTTTAAGTTTCGCTTTATTAAAATAACAATAGGAATAATGTATTCGAAGGTTATGTTAGTATTTAACATTTCTTATTATGAAATCAACTAACATATTAAAATTACTAAATTTAGATTCTCGTGTGATACATATGTTAGTTAAAAATTATGATAAATATCAAACAAAAAAAAATATATTAAATAACTATAAAACTCGAAATAAATGAAAATTTTAAAGAAATGGTGATAAACGGCGTCAACATCCTGACCAGCGGTGGAAACATCGACGTGAGGGATGAGGCAAAAAAAAGAACACAAAGTAAAGAGCTACGACATAACTATCATCTTCGTCAAGCGGACGATGTCTTAGTTTTGCACACTAAATGGTTGCTTAGAGAGCTCGGAGTGGGGGTGGGGGTGAGCGGGGGGTCAAACAACCGCGCCGTCGTCAGAAGAGCGGCCACACCACCGCGCCGTGGTGGAGGTCTTAGGGGGTGAAAACCGCGCCGTGGGGTGAAGCTAGGTGGGCCATGACAAGTTTTTTTTACCTTCTTATCTTCCACCTCCGCTCCATCTTCAACCGGCGCCGACCAACCTCCGATCTTCCACCTTCGTTTTCGTCTCCAGCAAATCGCCATCTCCAAGCTTCAATATGCCTTGTTGTTTATCAAAATAGTAAATCGCCCCTTCTCTTCATTTGGAACCTTGGTGTCGCCGTCTCCTCCATTAAGCTTGGTGTCGCCGCCTCCACCAAATTACAGGAATCCTAGTTCCAGTAAATCGCCCCTTCTCTTGTTTTAATTTATAAATTATTATTAAATTAAATATAAAATTAATTAAAAAGGTGGGTCCTGTAATCTGGTGTTGTGGGTAGTGACCACTACGGGTCTGTGTGGTGGGTTGAGTGGTGGAAGTGAAAAGCTGATGTGGCGATGTGGTGGGTGTGGTGGGAGGTAACCACTCCCACCACTCTTACTGATAGTTTTGCACACTATACATATTGAGTCGGAACTTTGTCCTTTTTGTGATGGGGATGAAGAAACGATCGAACATCTTTTTTATGCGTGTTTAAAAGCAAAAGAGGTGCGGAATTGGGCACCGATTTGGTGTAATGTTGATATAGCCCAACATTCATCATTAAAGGAGATGTTGTCCACTTGTCCATATTGTTAGAGAAAGGTGTTTCATCTAAGAAAATAAAGTTTTTAGAAGGTTGTGTGCTTTTCTTATGGAAAACTAGAAACAAGGTGATTTTTGAAGGTATTCATTTCTCAACGTGGAATGTGATAATGAAATCTAGGCATTCTTATTTACATGGTTAAAGTTTAGATCTAATTGTAATAATCTTATTTGGTCTATGTGATGTAGTAACACCTTTTTCCTATTCTAATTATATTGTAAAAACTACTTCTTGCTTGAAGTTTTTAATTAATAATATTTTGGGTTGTTAGTGCAGAGGATGATCTATTCTAAAACATTTAAATGCATTTATATCTTTTCTAAAACATCTAAATGCTATAATTATTGTTATGATTATCTAAAACATCTAAATGTTATCATTATCAAGTAGTTTTGCATTTTGCACACTAAATGCTAGGATTATCTTTTCTAAAACATTTAAAGGCATTTATATCATTGACATGTTTTTTTTCGCTAGATACTGTATAAAAATTAAAAAGTCCAGACATTTTAAGGTATTTATAAAATAGTTACAATACGATAGTGATCTTAGTAGAAAAAATCTAAGGTGGTGTTTGGTTTTTTGGGTATATCGCATGATATTTATTTATTATTGTATACAATCAAATTTTATAATTATTTCATTATATAAAAACAACTTTTTTCTGTGTCTGGTTTTTATTTACTGTTATATATAATAAACTTTGTTATAATTCCCATTGTATACAATAACCTGTATATAATAGTAGGATTATAAAAGTTAATTGTATTATTTTTTAAAATAAAAAGTTCATTATATACAATGATAACTAAGACAAAGTTAATTATATTTATATGTAATTTACCCTTGTTTTTTATAAAATGTTAAAATATTTTTACCTTTTTTTCCATATCTTCTAAGATAAGATAGTCTAAAAGACTTTTTCAATAAAAGATAACCTTTTTGATTTTTTAATCTTCTTCACCACACATTTTTCACCAAAACCAAGGTTGTCACTCACCAAAATTAGGAATTTCTTTCATCAAATTAGGATTTTTCTAATCTTTCTAAGAAGCTTTCGCGACTGTAGTGTGAAAAGAAGTAGAGTGGAAAGGTTATCGACGGAGAGTGGATCGTCAGGCGGTGAGAACAAGAGAAGAGGGCAACATAAGTGAGAAGAAGTGTACGTAGGCGAGAAATAAGTAGATAACATCTCCCATATGTTTACTAGAAACAAAAATGAATGTCTGAAAAATCTTCTAACCAATTTGTTAACAAAAGAAAAATAATGTTAAAAAAATTGGTTAATTAGCAATGTGAAACTCGCTATTCTAAATATATTACTTGAAAATTGATGTCTATAGATAAAATTTATTGTTTTAACAGTTAATGAAAATAAGCATTCAAATGGTGTTTAATTACAATTTTTTTAAAAATAATTTAGATTATTACCAACTAGTTTTTGTACGACTCTTATACCACAAATTTATACTCCCATCACTTTTAAAATTTGCTTAAAAATATTATTATAATAAAATGATTATATATGGAAATAACTACAAACGGAGACTAGATATGTTAACTAGTAGTCGCCAATATCCTTGACTTTAAATAAAAAGCATATTCTTTTATTTTTCTATTCTAAAAAGGGAAAATAATTATTAGTCAATTGTAATTGACAAGTACAATTACAAGTTATAGATGTGATGGCAACCTTTTCAAGAATGCCCATAATGTTCCATGGCAAATGGCCAAATATTCTTAAATTTCTCATTCATTACCCAACAAACACCATAAACAACACATACCCATTATTCAATTTTTCATAAAGATTTTTAATATGCAAAAATACGAAAAAGAGTTTCATCCATGGGAGAAACATTTTTTTTATATTCTTTATAAAAATAAAAAAGGATAAAGTTTATTTGAAGTTTCACAAAATTAATTGTGCAATAATTGGCATATGACATTTTTCATTCACTTCATATATCTTTGCTAAATACCAACAAAAAAAAACGATAGAGTTTAGTTTTTCTAAAATTACATTCCTTCATATCACGTTAAGATAGGATTACATACTGATGCTGTTATTGTGTATAGTAGACAATACATAAAATAGATTGGTTTTATTTGATTTTTTAAACAATGATATCTTACATTTTTTACTTAATTTATCTTTTTTAGAATTAGTTATCCTCGCTAGAGCTTCTTTTGAATGGTTGAAGATTTGCTCTGATACACACAATCTGACCGTTCTCGTAAATGTTTCTTAAATCTATTTATGCAAAATACAAATGAATGTCACTAAAGTTTAAATCTTCAAATTTCAATGAACAAACAAGTTTTTTTTATATATTTCACATAAAATCTATAAAAAAAAACATAATAATTACACTCCAAGTTTGACTTTGTAGGCTTAATCCTTTTGTGTTTACAACTACCAAGTTGAAAAAAGTTTGAACCTTTGACACTAACAACCATAACCTCGTCAGATCCGTCCTCTTGTTGGGTCCTATACATATCATATCCCTGCTTTCTTTTCTCTCTTTTCTTTTGTTTTGTCAGCCCAAATTTTTTTCAATTTCCCAGACATATATATATATATATACATACATATATGTATATATAGGTCCACACTGAAGCAAAACAAGGGTTTAGTCTAGGTTTGAACTGGATTAGTGAGTGTGAACCAAAACCCTCCAGAGATTGTCTTTCTTGTTCTTCTCAGAGGTAAATACTTTCCTTCTTAAATCTTTAAGTCTAAAATTCACTCAAATCTTTTCCCCTTTTTCCTCCCCCAAAAAAGGGTTTCTGTCAATTTCCAAATCTATATCCAAAATGGCAAAAGTTTGCTTTTTAGTTCACTTTCCCCACTCAAAAGATTAGGGCTGTTGTTATGCATCTTTACATTCAAATTGATGCCCAGGTCTGATGTGTACAGACGCAGGCATGTATGTATCTGCGTATTTATGTATTTTCAATTATCTAACTGTTGACTTTCTTGTTGACTAGGTCAGATTTACAAGCTTCAAGATTTGGGGTTTCATGATTTATTGTTTTCTTTGGTGTGTTATTCAAATTGAGCAAGTGGGGTTTGGTTTGATTGTGAAAAGATTCAATCTTTGTGGGTGATTTGATTATATCCATGGCTATCCAGCAAGTAAGGGTTCTCTTTTCTTCAGATCTGAAATATTATAATATAAATAATTAATTGGAAGATTCTTTGTGTTTGGAAGCGATTCTTAGATCTGTAATGCCATTGGCTTCAAGCTTGTTGATAGCCCCAATATCTGGTCACCCAATTCATGCTTTAATTTCTCTTATTCTTGGACGGTGTTAGAAACTATTTTGTAGTATTTGATTTTATACGTGTTATTTATTGGTTTTAGCTAGTTTAATTTTTAGACATGAAACTGAACCTGAAATCATCGTTTTTTCTTGATGCATTTTCTGTTTCTTGCATTTTTATACCAGAAATCATCTGGGAGTTTATTATTGTAGTTGAATATTTCCTCATTAATCGAATATTATTGCTGTTTTTAGGTTATATCCAAGGTCTGGCCTGAAAGTTTCTAATGATGCATTTTTAGACCAAAAATCTTGAAACATTCCAACTCAGTTTCAGATGACTGCAATCTGTTCTAAGAGTGATTGATTATATAAACATGGATTTACGAGATGAGAGCTCAAGACTTGGATCGAATTTAAGGAATTTATCATCTTCATCCTCAGTGTTTTTCTCAGCAAATCAGTCACCATTCTTTTCTCCAAGATCATCGTCTTGGTACCCAGCTGATGGTACTACTACGATAATGATTTTGCTACACTGAATTTGAAATCTTTGAACTTCTATTATAATTTATTTCTGGTTAATTTTGAAATCTTTAACAACCTACATTCAATGTTCAGATGGCCCTGTTCACCCTGCAAGTACATCAAGTGATCTACAAAACTTTGAACAGACGACCTCCTCAACTGGCCTTTCCACCAGCAATCCGTTGCTATATGCCACCTGCCATGAAAACGAGGCGTTTGAACCCAGAGAAAAGTCAAAGAAAGTCCCCCGAAGTCCAATGTCATCATTTACACCGCCCTCAACCTCGTACTGTCCAACAAGATTAAGAAGCTTTGACGTGTATATAGGATTTCACGGGAAAAAACCGTTATTGTTAAGGTTTGTAAATTGGCTTCGAGCTGATTTAGAAGTACAAGGATTGAGTTGCTTTGTTACAGATAGAGCAAAATGTAGAAACTCCAGAAAGCATAACATTGTAGAAAAAGCCATGGATGCCTCTACATTTGGGGTTGTTTTACTAACAAGAAAATCATTCAGGAACCCATATACAATCGAAGAGTTAAGATTCTTTGCAAGTAAAAAGAATTTGGTCCCTATTTATTTTGATGTGGGCCCGGATGATTGTCTTGTTAGAGATATAGTCGAAAGACGAGGGGAGACATGGGAAAGACATGGTGGAGAGCTTTGGCTTCTTTATGGCGGATTAGAAAATGAATGGAAAGATGCAGTCAACGGGTTGACCCGTGTTGATGAGTGGAAACTCGAGGCTCGTGATGGCAAATGGAGGGATTGTATTCTTCGGGCCGTGACACTTTTGGCATTGAGATTAGGCCGGAGAAGCGTTGTTGATAGATTAACAAAATGGAGGGAAAAAGTCGAAAACGAAGAGTTTCCTTACCCCCGTAATGACAACTTTATTGGGAGAAAAAAGGAACTTTCAGAACTTGAATTCATGCTTTTTGGTGATGTTATTGGTGAAAGAGAGAGAGATTATTTTGAACTTAAGGCAAGACCAAGGAGAAAGAATTTGATTCATAATTGGGGTAGGAGCAATTCGATAGACGAACACAGAAGAGAGACAAAAACTGAGGCTAGAAGTAGGAGGAGAAAAGGGAAAGAACCCGTGGTTTGGAAGGAATCTGAGAAGGAAATCGAGATGCAAAACACCGATTTCTCTCCAAAACCAAAACCTGGGAGGCGAAAACGGGCTCTGAAGGTTGTGTATGGGAAGGGAATCGCGTGTGTTTCTGGAGACTCAGGTATCGGTAAGACTGAGTTACTTCTTGAATTCGCGTATAGGTTTCATCAAAGGTACAAAATGGTGTTGTGGATTGGAGGCGAAAGCAGATACATTCGACAAAATTATTTGAATTTATGGTCGTTTTTAGAAGTGGATGTGGGTATTGAGTCGGGGTTAGAGAAAAGCAGGACAAAAAGCTTTGAAGAACATGAAGAAACAGCCATAGCCAGAATCCGAAAAGAGCTTATGAGAAACATTCCATTCCTGGTGGTAATAGACAATTTAGAATCCGAAAAAGATTGGTGGGATAATAAACATGTGATCGATCTTCTTCCTCGTTTTGGTGGCGAAACTCATGTTCTTATATCCACCCGACTCTCTCGCTTAATAAATATGGAACCGTTACGCCTTTCATACCTGTCGGGAGTCGAGGCAATGTCATTAATGCAAGGAAACATAAGCATAAATGAGCGCCCGATTCCTGTTTCGGAAATTGACGCCTTACGTACCATCGAAGAAAAACTTGGGAGGTTGACTTTAGGGTTAGCCATTGTTGGAGCGGTTCTAACTGAGCTCCCGATAACCCCGAGTCGGCTTTTGGATACAATCAATCGAATGCCATCAAATGGAAGAGAAAGAGAGAGTCATTCTTTAAGGCGAAATACATTTCTTTTGCAGCTTATTGAGGTTTGTTTCTCGATATTTGACCACGCAGATGGTCCAAGAAGTTTAGCTACTCGAATGGTTCTTGCTAGTGGTTGGTTCGCACCAGGTTCAACCCCAATTTCATTACTGGCTCTAGCCGCTAAACGGATTCCAGAAAAACATCACCGGACCCGGTTATGGAGGAAGATTTTGCAGTCGTTAACATGCGGGTGCTCCTCTTTATATGACAAGAAATCAGAAACAGAAGCTTGTTCGGTTCTGTTAAGATTCAACATGGCTAGGAGTTGTACTAAAGATGGCTGCATCCGGTTTAACCAGCTGATTAAATTATATGCACGAAAAAGAAGCACCCCAGGGACTGCGCACGCTGTGGTGCACACAATTGTAACTCGGGGTACAATTATTGATCACTTGGACCATATCTGGGCTGCGTGTTTCTTGTTATTGGGGTTTGGGAACGACCCGATAGTCATCGAAACAAAGGCTTCGGAATTACCGTTTCTTGTCAAAGAAGTAATCTTACCGCTTGCTATAAGAACCTTCATTCGATTTTCCCGCTGCACGGCTGCTTTAGAGCTCTTGAGGTTGTGTACCAATTTACTTGAAGCAGCCGATGAAGCACTCGTGACACCTGTGGAGAAATGGCTGGATAAATCACTGTGTTGGAAACCAATCCAAACCGATGCTCAATTAAACCCGAGTTTATGGCAAGATTTAGCCCTTTCAAGAGCTACTGTTCTTGAAATTAGGGCAAAACTGATGCTAAGGGGAGGACAATTCGATATCGGGGATGATTTAATTCGGAAAGCGATCTTTATTAGAACTTCTATATGCGGCGAGGATCATCCAGACACCGTATCTGCACGTGAAACGCTTAGTAAACTTACAAGACTTCTAGCCAATGTTCAAATGCATACTTCACCATAGATTTGATACCCAAGTTTTTTACAATAAAGCATTCTTTTTTTTACTGAATTTAGAGAAATTTTATACCATTTTTGAGTATCGGGGCTGCGTTTAGAGTTCTGTTTCGCTATCTTTCTTGTGTAAGTGGTTGCGGTTTGTCGATTGTACTCGACAGATGGCTTTTGAGAAGACCGGGAATCGAATGCAGGTAATGTAAGAGCAAGACTCTTGATATTTCTAATCTTGGAAACCTTGTGGATGAACTGACCATTTTTAAAGGATGGTATGGTAGGGTGTTTATATTTAGTTTACAGTAAGAGTTTCTTTTAACCTAATTAAGAGTATATTTATACCATTTTTTTTCTTGCATATTTGAACAGTTGATACAGTTCTGTTTCATTCCATAATATTGTGCCAATGCTTGCAACCTGTTTCTAATTTTGGAAAGTTTGTATTTTGTGGAGTTGTTTGTATCAGAGGCGGAGGTAGAAACATAACTTAACGGGGTTAAAGGGGTTCATAGCTATTGTTATTAACGTTTGCGAACAAAATCAACAGGTTTAACGGAACCCTATTCATAGATCCGTCCCAGTTTCTAGAGCGTTTGTAAAGATCTTGTAAAAGATTTTAGTCATAACTTAACTTTAACAAGAATTATAAATCTCAACGTAACAATTCATATTAAGATGGCGTAGTGGTAGGTGGTCTGAAAGTTTTAAAAGAGACTCGAGTTTAATCGTTAAACATCTTGAATGACCAAGAGGCGTGTAGGAAACGACTACGCAAACAGTTTAATAATGAAAATAATCATTTAGGAAAATGTAATCATGTCCATGGATGGAAAATGAAAAGCTTTCTTCCCACCAAAAACCCTTGTAAATGAGTTTATTAATGTCCCCAAACACATTCAATCATCAAACCAGCACATAGTTGATAAACCATCACCCACTTCCTTTTATCTAAAGGGTTGTGGTTATTAAGTAATTACAAGCTTAGTTTATGTTTGAATGTGATGGCTGTTTAAATTGAATGGTTAAAGTATCACTGTTTAAACATATAGTAAGGTATTAACTACAACATTTAGGGTTATTGTTAATACAAAAAAAACTAAGGTTGTGTTTGGTTTCAGAAAAGTCCTCCTATTTTTTGTAAAAGTTTTCTAGGAAAATTAGAATATTCAAAAACATGTTTGATAAAACAATTTTCTAAAGCTTTCTAGAGTTAATCACATTTTTGGTCCATGTCGTTGGCATAAAATTACATATTTAGTCATTGTGCTTCAAAAATTACGACATTTATTCATATTGTTTACATTTCGTTTCAATGTTAGTCCAAATCCACTTAAAAAAATACTAAAATACCCCCTGTCCTTCATTTATTCGTTTATTTTTTAGTTTATTCATTTAAATGGTATTAATAAATAATATAATTAAATAATAATAATAAATGACTAATATTATATAATAAGAACTAATAAACACTTACATCTTTACCTCCACCTAACAACTTTTACCACCACTTCAGAGATCAAACACCAATAAAAATAACAGAACCAATAATCTATCTAAACTAAGGATGAAGCAAAACCACAAATGAAACCCAGAGAGAGATAGATCTATGTCAAGAACAAAAAGCAGATACGAAACAAGAATCAAAATCAGTGTACTATCCACTTTCAAAGTTGTAATTTTCGGTATATATTAATAATAACACAAGCATTCATTAAATAATTATATTTTGTAGATATCTTGAAATTAGCATTAGGTGTTGTTTGAACATGGGGAGTATAGAGAAGGATATAAATACCCATTTAAGGCACAAAACCCTAGACTAGTTACTTTAGCCGCATACTGCGAGTATTCAAGGTGCTATGAGTGTATTTTGTTGCTACCGAGAAAAAGAAAGCAAATCATCAGTGTTTTTACATTAGATCGACGAGTGTTCTTTAGGTAATGATCCCCTCTTTAATGGTTTATTACATATAGTTTTTACATCATTCAATTGAGATTAGGCTCAAATTGAACTTTCCATAAACATAAACAAAACACACTAAGGGACATTCGAACTTTCCATGTCCTGCTAATCGGCGCATGAACAACTGAAGGGCAAAATACAACCAAACTTAACTGAGCTACGCAAATGGGTCAAATTGACTCTGAAAACTTAAAAATAAAAATAAAACGAAAACCTCGATCACAAGGGTGATGAAATGAAAAGCTTAGGCTCAAATTGGCAACTAAGGGGAAAACAATATAAAAAGTGGCTAAAAACAAAAGTAGATAGACTAAAATGGGTTTTCTAGTGACTCTACAATGCAATGGTTTAATTCATGGTTTTGAAATGCATGTAATAAGCAAGTTCTATCATTAAAGCAACAATTAGAATATATATATGAGCAATTCCATGAGCTAAATGAATAAAGAAATGAACTGTAGTGGCTCAAACGATCAGGAATGCTAGTGTAGATGTAGATGTGCAATTGAAGTCAGATAATAAAAAAAACTCAAGTGATTTGTGCTAAGGCAACTTCATGAATGCTAGTGATTTGTACCAATTTTAATATTTATAAAATCTGCCTAATTAAAGTAACAACACGACACGAATAGACAAGATAACCTAATTGTATTATAGTATAGTTAAAATAAGAACGAGTGTCGAACACTTGGGAAACGGGTATGATTTTGAATAAAAATCTACTAATTCACTGTTAAACTAATAAAAACATTTAAAAACCAAATAAAGCAATAAAAGGGGAAATTTGTTGGATTTTTCACTTATTATCAGCTATTCAACTAACTTAATCACTAATCTACTAAGAAAGCACTAAACCTACTCAAAGCAATCAAAAAGAAAGAAACTTTATCGGTTTTAAACTATTAGAATGAAGATTTTCCTCTCTAGACTCGATTTCACCTTTTCAAGTCAATTAATTCCAAACAAATACGTGCAATGGATATTTTAATATCAAATACCAATATCTAACGTGATTAGACTCATGATCAGATTATTTAACCCTATAATAATGCCATTTATAAACCATATGGTCAAGAGATCAATTAAAAAGCATAATTAGTCTATTTAGTTCAAATCAAGAAAGACTTAACCTTTAATGATTGTTTTTATCATGCAATCATTTAATTAACATAGAAAAGTCATCATATGCAATTACACACACATTAAAGTTTCTATCTTTGGTTGTTTAACCCTAGGATTGGTCATTCACTAGTCAAAATTACCTATTAATCCTAGATAATCATGATTCAAGTTACATAAATAGATTGATCCTCTAATTTATAAAAACTTAGTTTATAAACACCAAAAAACATAACCTAAAAACACCAAAAAACATAACCTAAAACACATGTGGATCTTTGATTAAGGTTTGTAAGACAAATATATGACATAAAATACCCTAATTCATTAAATTGATCAACTTTACAAGGTTATATCTTTTCTAGGGAGGAAAACAGAAGAATTAGCCCATGAACAACATACTAAACATGCCAATTTTGTTTAATATATGAATATTAGAGTTAAGAATGAAAGACCGGTAGAAAGTAAGATGAATGCTATGAATCTTCACTCCGAAAGCCTTGATCTTCAATCTCTAGCCTCCAAACTGCTTCAAGCCTCCTTTGGTACGTTTTTAGAGTTGTATTGAGGTTAAAAGTTGAATAGAAGTCCCCCATCCAATCTGGAAGTTGGTTTAATAGAATGGGATAAACTCGTCGGATGAGTCGCTACTGAGTACCGGACGCGTCGCGATCTTTATGTTTATCGCGTTATCCTATTTCTGCGCATTATCACTTGGATGCGTCGCGATCTTCATTTTTTCACAAAAACTTCATTTTTTACTTGATTTTTCTTGTTTAATCTTCAAACTTCTCCTTTCGCCTTTTTAGCCTGGAAATGATAAACAAAGGTAAAGAGCACCTATTTGTCCTATTTTGCATAATACATGGCTAAAAATAAACAGGTATCGCGTAAAATATATATAATAAATTCGATATCAGTTGCGGTTTGTGCTATCGGTTATATGGTGTAAGTGTGGTGTTAACTCCTTAAGCTTTATACTTACCCACTGTTGTTTATTTCTTTTCAGGAACGTCTGGTAAGAATAATGGCAAGTGTTTAAACATTCATTTTTTAGCTTCCGTTGTTTACAAACAAATTTAAGTACTCTGATTTCGGATGATTATATTTATGAATTTTGCTAGTTGACTTATATTATTTTTGAGAAGTGATTATTGGTATATTATCAAAAGTATAAAAATTGGGACGTTACAATCAAATATGGACCAAGAATCAAAATCAGACATGGACCAAGAATCAGAATAAGAGGTGAAATCCATAACCAAAAATCAAAATGACATACTGAGAGAGAGAGAGAGACGATGGTGATGAGGTTTGAGGATGGTGGCGATGCGCAGCCGACGATGACGACGGTTGTGGTCTTGTCCAGTGATGGTGGTCAAGGATGGTGGCGATGGTAGATCGGGGATGATGATGGCGGCGTCAACTTAAGACATATGAAACCCTACACTCCGGTAGCAATGATGGCCTCGTCTTCGACTGAAACCTACAAAGAGATATATGGCAGCAATGATGGCGTCGTTGATTGAAACCCTAATTTTGAAGACATGAAACCCAAATCCGGCATTGAAACTGAAGTCGATAAAACCCTCAAATCGAGTCACATATGGAGGGGAAAATCAAATGAGAGAAAGTGAAGGGATGGGGTGGCTAGAGATGAGAAGACCACTAGAGATGGAGATGGCCGGCCCGCCAAAATGATAGTGGTTATGTTAGATGCATACAAATAGGGTGGAGTGAGATGTGAAATTAAAGGGAATGGATGGAGGAAGATATTATATTTTGTTTTTGTTTAATGTTTTAATAATTATTATTTACTATCTATTAATAACATTTAATTATTTATTAATAAAAGAAAATGATTTTAGAGTTAAAAATAATTAAAAGAAAAGGTAAGGGTAGTTTTGTCCTTTCAAATGCCCCATGGACTAACATTGAAACGAAATGTAAACCATATGAATAATTTTTAAAATACAAGAATTAAATATGCAATTTCGTGTAAACCATATGAAACAAAAATGCAATCAACACAACTTTCTATAGAGAAACATGTTCGGTACGAAAAAAAAAAAAAGACCAAACCACCTCAACCGATTCGGGCCTGATCAGACCAAATTTTATGCATGTCACAATGTCACTAGTTGGTAATACCAATGAACATCGACAAAACTCCTCTCACCCATTATTTGTATTGTGTATGCATTTTGAATCTTGAATTTCTCACTAAAGAGTATAATTTGTCAAACTTACACACTTAAATTAGTTTTTTTTAATAGAAAATTAGTTTTGTAAGAAAAGATTTTTCTAAGAAAAGTTTTCTACTTTATAACTACTATTCACAAAACATCAATGCAGACTTTACCACCCATCAACACTTATTGTTACTTCGACTGTCAGCTACAGTCATCGATTGTTTTAGCTCCCTTAACCAACCACCTCAACTAGTCGTTGTCAGCCATTGGCCACCTATATTGGTCGTCCTTCAATTCTACCGCAGTCAATGATGCCACAATCAAGAATCCGCCCGCGCGCGAGATCTTCGGAAAGTGGGTTTTTATGATCCGATCAAGAATCAAACTTTTACATGTGTTGGTCGTCAATGTCAACATCTACAGTAGTCTTCGGCTGCCGTCCACCACCTCCAACGGCCATCGACGTTGTTACCTTTATTGGCTACTGGTGTCATCGACCAATTCCATAGGTCATCATCGTCGACAACCGTTAGAAATGAAATAGTTGAACACATTCTAAATTTCAATAGTTGTAAGGAAATGAAAATTTAGATCTTTTTTTATTTCTTATAGAAACCTACAGACAGAAAGTGGTGAAGTATCTCCACACTTAAACATACCCTAACCATTTGTTTGGAGATACTGTGAAGTTAAATAATGGGAAACCTAAACACACCTGAATTATGCAAACACTTGCATTTAGATAGGTATAATTGTATAAATAAAACAAGTAGATCTGCAAGATCTTATTTTAGATAAATACAAAATCAGAATAAAAGCTTCATTTAAAAATTGTGAGAGCAATTTAAAGTTATAGTCAAATGTCAAATAGGCCCCATGCCATGATAGAGTCTGTCAAGAAATTGATCAAAGATTCAACTCAAATTCCAGCCTAGAACCAAAGATTTAAGATGATAAACAAATAAGATGCACCGATAATTCAAAAACGCCATCTTTCGAAAACAAGTTCAACGAATCTACTGTAGTTCAACATTTAAAAAAAACAGAGATAACGAAAACATCAGCCAATGTGATGGCACTTAAAGATTCCTAGTATGAAAATCTTTTCAGCATGAAGATGACAAAAAAAAGATTTGTATGATCAAGATTCAAGATCTGTACACTGCAAGTTCTTGGAGCATTTTAGCGACATCCCATGAATCTTTTCGTATCCAAAGCTGTCGCCAACAGAACCCACCTCTTCTTCGTCATTATCACTGTCTATTTCTCTAGGAGAAACACGATTTTGGTAACTTCTTCGCCTGAGAACAAACACATTGAAGTAATAACTAATCATATTTTGCTTTGATTTAGCAGGAAGTAAATCTGAAGCTTTTCCCCAAAATTTGTTCATGATTTCACGCCTACTCTTGCTGCTATGGCTTAGATCATAGCGTGCCCTAACCACTAAACTTTTGAATCGTTTTTCTTCTTCAGGTTCCCATGCAAGTGAAACTTCCTCGCCCATTTGGTTAAACTTCCATTTATAGAAAAGGACACCAAGTTCGAGTTTGATTTTAAACCTGTTTTCAGCTATGTGAAACCTCACACATTCAGCCGACCCTGAAAACACGCACTCACATGAACCATGTCTTCCTGTCCCTATTAACAATATACCCTTTTCGTGTTCTCCATCAGGGTTGTCAGGCGGGGGCCACATTTGAGTACCGAGCCACTTAGGATCGCTTTCTGAGACTGCACCAGTCCATGGTGGCACTTCGGCTTGATAACGTGGGCCCAAGTTATACTCTTGGTGCTCCGGTCCTTTTTGCTCATGATTTGGGGTTTTTTCGGCTTCAGTTTTGTGACGTTTAAACCGAGTGGGGCATGGTATTGAAGAAGTGGTTCTTCTGCTGCATCTTAACTGAATTCTATCGTCTTCATACATTGAAGGATGCATTCTCTGATTCTTCTTCTACATGTTTGAAAAAACTTAAAAGTGAATATAACAAACTATATTATTCAAGTATGATAATACAAGAAACAAAATTCTTCTACATGTTTAAAGACGATCTATGGTTACCGAAAGAGGAGAAGACCTTTCTATATGTATTCATAACAATGACTATCTAACTTCAGTGGCAATTTTGTCTTTAAAAGATTTTTAAAAAATAAACGTTTGACTACCATCACAAATCACAGCAGTCCACAAAGGCTAGCCACGCGCTCACCTTTAACTACACTGCACCCTACCCATTTAACATTTTAATTTTTAGGATCATATTTATAAGGTGCCACAAGAACTGAATATCAGATTGTAATTCCCATATTAAGAGGAACAAAGATGGGATTAAAAAAAAGAACAGAGAAAATAAAATCTGAGAAATTAGATAGCTTTTATAAACAAGATTAAACATAAATGATCTCAGGTTTTACTGTTCTCGAACAATTAGATCAGCGATGGCTCTTAACAGCCTCCATGATGTTGTTCCTAATAAAACTATCAGGTTCACCATATCATTGACTAGCATATAAAATTATACAACAATTACTAAATTTTCCAACATTCATGCTGAAGAACCAGCTGTTATAACATGTGTGCACGTAAATCGCAATAAACCATATTATTACTTAAATGTATTCATATATGCAGCATATACATATATAAAAAGGTGACTGATAAGAACAGGCTTGATAATAGAATGCAGACGAACAAAAATAGAATTAACGGATGAAAAAGATGGATTAATCAAATATTGAGGGTCAATTGGCTCTCACAGTGATATTAAAACACTTTTATCAGTATTAAGCATAAAGAAAATTACAAACATAAATCCTATTCATAGATTTTCTAGACGAGAATCAATCCTAATAAGACTCTGATTAATAACTTTAACCACTTAATCCTATAAAATACTATTAATAATGCTCATTTCCTAATCAAAATAATAAATAAGGAAACCAAGTCAGATCCCGGTAGTATCAGAGACCAACTGAAACAACTAAATGACAAAAGGAAGGCAAAGTAAAATGGGACAACTAAACCATAAAAACGCCTTTGTCTAAAACTAATTAAGAACTCAATTTCAAGATTTTGTAACCCAGTTTCTTGATGATTCTTCACTTAAGAATTTCATATATATTCATGTAAGTTGGACCCTTTATTCACATCTCACATCCTTCTTACACTGTATACACAGACCCACAAAATGAAAATGCTAAGAGTGGAAATAAATTTGTGCCGATTTGGGAGATAACTCCCAAACTAATATCAGAACAAATTAAATGTCCTTTAACTACACATCCTCATGACACGGATAAAAGGTTATGTGTATCTATATACGAATCACAAACTAACTTTCATTAAGTTCATAGCAAGTTTATAACCAAAGGAAGACTGGAAGAGCACAGTGTTCATAAACAGATTGCATTATAAACGTTCGACAAAACAAGGGAAATGAGTTATACCTGTGAGTTGCATGCTTCATTGCCTGAATCAACATTAAGTTCATCAAAAACTGCACGTCTTGCCAACAAAGCTTGCTTCCATAGTTCATCATTCGTATAATTCTTCCACTTATAACTTCTTTCTGAAGTTTTAAACGCAGTATCATGGGGATCCCGTGCAGCATTTGCTACCCAATCTAGCATTTCCGACAACAACAAATATTTTTCCTCCCTTTTCCTTTTCTGATTGTTGAAATTACGGGTAACAACATAGTTGCCATCATCGTCCCTAGTAGTTAACACATCATCATCGTCGTTGTCATCATCATCATTAATCATTGAATGATTCACGTTCTTGACAACATTATCATCATCATCATGAATCAATGAAAGTCTCACTTTCTTAATAGCATTATCAGGTGATAAATCGTTTCTTTTAATTTCATCGTTGACCATTGAAAATCCAACTTTCTTGACAGCTTTGGGAGATAATTCACATCTTTTATCACTGATTTCTTCATTACCACCGTTAATTTTTAAACAATCAAGATTCATTCCTCCCTCATTCTGATTGAACGCTGAAGTACCCTCATTTATCTTCTCACCATCTTCAAATCCAACAATTTCAACATTAATTAAGGATTTTCCCAATTGTCGTGACAAACGATCAAGCTTCTCAGCAACACCATTTTCTTTATTCTTCATTTTCTCATCTTTAAAACCCTCCTTTAACAACCATTGATCCAATTCTTTCAAATACTTGATATATATTAACTTCAAAGATGCCACAAGCACGATATCTAGCCCACATTCCCTTGCAACAAATTCCCACAAATTATTTTCCGAAACTAATTCATAACTCCCTATTCCCCTAATTGTCAAGAACAGTTTGAACAAATCGGCCTCTTGTCCGTCGCCAAGTTTCGGAGGAAAAGGCCTAAAAGCATTTTTATTCACAGACACTTCCTTAAAGAAAAATGAAAGAACTTGATCAAACAATGCCCTCAATTCATTAACATCCGTACAACCATCCACACCTCCATACTTTACATACAAATCATGATTTACAGAGAACCCATCACTTCTGCAAGCTTCAGGAATCTTAAACTCATTCAAATCTGACCTATTTCTCAGTTCAGAATTGTAGCCATATTTTGACATCAAGATTCGATCTTTTTGTCTTGTTTTTGTTTTTATTTTTTACAAACAACACGGCGATAGTACAAGCTGGATACAACTTCAGATTACAAAACATGAAACAAATGGTGATCAAAGATGATCTTGGATTGCTTAAAGCAATTAAACATGATAATACACTCAATGAGTTCCTTTTGTATAAAGATTTTACCTTTGTACAAAGTTATTGCGCCAAGCCCTTTTAATTTTCTTTTCTTTCCTACAAACAGTCAACAAACAATGGAAAAAGAAGTGCGTGAGAAAAGGGGTTTGTAAAATTAAGGGTTTAAATGATGCATTTTGTGTAGAAATCATTTGAGATTAGAGACGAAAGAGTTTTAGGGTGTTAGAGACCGCAAGAAATAGGGGAAGACCAATGCCAGAATGTTTAAAGAGACTTGTTTCTTTTTCTTGGATAAATGAAATTGAAAATGAAATCAATCACTTTTAATTAAAAAAATTGGCAAAAGAATATAAGGAATAGTTTCATATGTAACATTTACCTTACAATTGGCAGGAGTCGAGTCAGATTTGTGAAAAATAAGGAATTGATTGGGGGGTCAATCAACTCACTCACCCTTTTGAATGAATGAAAGAAAGTGAAACAAACCCTAATCTTGGACTTTGGGGATTCTACTTGTGGAGGAGTAAGAAATTGGGGAGGTTTTGCTTTTGATGTCTTGTGCACATAAAACACATCTAAGACCCTTTTATAAGACTTTACTAAGGGTATTATTGTCCACTTATCATTACTTTATTGTTTTTTATCAGTCGTATCTGTTCGGATTATTATCGATGTTAAAATATAGTATCTTGTTAAACGATCATATCATTACACCGTATCACGTTAGCTCTTTCCTTCATCATACACTTATTAAAGTGAACTCGTACTCAATCAAACCGTTACATCCACACACACACAAAAAAAAGAATCAAGTCATCATCATCGTGACCAATATCACGGTAGAGTGGTCACGACATCAATCACGTCGGATATAACACCATATCACGCTATTATTTTACTGGTCAATCACACCCAACGTGAAAGCCGACTCTTTCTCCTCTTATATATGAAATAAACATGATAGTTGGGGGGAAAAAAGAGTAAAGCTCTGATTCTTCTTTTAAGATTAAAACATTTATACCATCTTCATAGCTGTCTTTACACAATTTAGCATCAAGTAAATTAATATATAATTAAATATTATTTCTTCCATCGTCTTTTGTAAAGAAAAAATTTGATAAGTATCAACTTCTTCTATGACCATACATCTACCTATCTTTAATCTTTAAATATAAATTAAAAGAGAATCTTACAAACATATTTTTCCCTTGAACCTTTTCATCTCCAAGTCATATCGTTTAAATACCCAACAATTATAGTTTCTTAATTATACGAAATTTATTAAAAGTTAATATAATATTTAAGTTTAACTAAATTATTATATTTTGAGTTAATAAATAGATAATTAATTTATTAAATGAAAAATAATTATTTATAACTAAATAGTATATATAATATAATACAATAATATTAACATATATTTAATAATAGGAAGATGATATTTTTACTTATGAAATTGATTCATTCATAGAAAATAAAACATCATTAAAACAATATTATAAATTAATAAAACATATATTTCCTTAGATAATCAATTAAATAAATAGAAATATCAATCTCCCTTGGTAATATCGTGACAAAAATTAATAACTCGCAACAACTATCACATTTTTCATTTAAACTCTAATTTTTATGACATCCTGTCATAAATGTTTAATTAATGCATAAGTAGTCTAGAATAATTTTTTTCTCTAATTTCCTTTTGAATAATTGACTTATCTCAAATATTTGATTTTGCTTCCATTTATTAGCTATAGGATCTTTTACAATAGTTCACATCGCAGATAAAGTTAATATAAATAATTAAATAATAATATATATCAAAGAATAACAAAATACTAAATTAAACGTTCATGCGATACATGATTTAGTTTTTAAAAAATGATAACTATTAAACATTAATATAAAAATATCAAATAATTATAAAATACGAAAGAAATAAGAAAAAAAGGGGGTACAAACGGCGTCAACACTCAGATTAACGGAGAAGAGTCGATGCAAGGAGGACAAACGTGATGGCAGAAAATATGGTATCATGATACGAAAATACGTGATTGTATTTCTAGTAGAAGACATCGATCATTATTGTTATAATTAGCGATTATTAAGTTAAGTATTTATTCGTTATAATTACAAAGAATTTAAAATAATTACAAAATTTTCTAAAATTATAAGACTAAGAATTTGATTAAATATGATATTTTAAAATGTTATAAAGTATAAATATAATATTTCTAAATTAGAGTAGGCAAAAACAATATTTTAAGGTTTAAAAAGATAATTAATAACACCAAAAATTATTTATAATTATTAATATATAAATTTTTTTATATATTATAAAATTATTACTTACATATTAGATTTTTAAAATTTTAATATTAATTTTAAAATACAATCTATAATACATAGTTTATCATAATCCGTATTATATATTTAATACTAAAAAATATATAAAATAAATTTAATATTAATAATTCTCATAAAAATGTGAGAACCCATATATAAAAAATTTTGTTTAATGTTTTATAACTTATTAAATATATCGCACAACGTTTTAATATAATAAGTCTAAATATTAAAATAATTGTATTATTATATTCTAATTCAAAATATATCTGCATTAGTTTGACTTTTAAAACTCAAAATAAATTCTTTAATTTTAAGTAAATAAATGATCAAGATTGTATAATTAATATTGATTTGTTAAATTAAAAACTAGTATCGTATAATAAATTTTATCTAATTTAGTCTTTTATTTATTAGAAGATAACATGTAATTTTTTGTATCAAAAAATAATTTTGAATTTTAATTTACTATGAAAAATTATGAATATAAATTTTACATAAAAAAAGATTGTAAACTGCAATATATTGTTAAAAACATAGTAATAATTAAGGTTATCAAGTGAAGGTACCCTTTTTATAAAGAAAAAAATTGGAATAATAATCTTATCTTGCTAACAAAATTGCAATTTACTTTTATTGTCAAATTTCAATATTTATATTACCATTTTCGGCAACTTACCCCTAAAGGTTATAATCGTATCTTTGTTTAAAGGGTTTAGTATCCGAAAGTGTATCGAAGTTGTCACTTTTTGCTATTGTATATACTCATCTTTCAAAACTACCATTTAGTGTATTAAACTTCCTAAAACTACCATTTAGTGTATCCGGAAACCTATAGATCAGGTTACCGGTTATTTTTCACTTTTCCATTTATTTTTAATTCCACATCATCTGCCACATCATAAATTGTTGCCACATCAGTGTTAATAAAAAAATTAAAATCCATAATTCATATGAAATTCTTATGTGAAGAACTTGAAGCAGATGAAGAACATTCAATCAAAACCCATAACAATAACAACAAAACCCAGCATAGACAGATGAAGAACTTGATGAATCGATTCATGAAACCATAAATGAAAACCAAACAAGAACTGGGTTCATGAAACCATAAACAAAACCCAGAACAGATTCATGAAACCATAAACGAAAACCTTCAATCGATAAACCAAGAAGCAAAATCGAACTAATTTCTGGGTTCAAAATTCGAAAATCAAACAAGAACTGGGTTCAAAATTCGAACAAGAACAACTTCCAAATAAGAACCGAGAAACAAGAACTAATTTCTGGGTTCAAAAATCAAACAAGAACTCACAAACAATAGAAACACAAATCAGATCTAGGTTTAAAATTCGAACAAGAACTTCCAAAAAAGAACCAAGAAACAAGAACTAATTTCTGGGTTCAAAAATCAAAATTAATAGAAACACAAATCAGATCTTGTATCATAAACCAAGAAGCAACATCGAAACTTACTTGAAAACCCTAAATCGTGTTGAAGATCCATCCAATAAAGCCTAAACCGTAACTCGGATTTGAAACCTAAATCGGAGGAGAGACATCGACGAAGAACCCTAAATCGGCAGAGAAGAACACGGAACGGGACCTTCAATCAAGCTTTAACGAAAACGCCAAATCGAAAGAAGAATAAGAAAGAATAATCGATGGTTGTGGTGGTGCCGGAAGTCGTCGATGGTGGTGGTGCCGGAAGTCGTCGACAGTGGTGGTGGTTGTGCTGGAAGTAGTCGATGGTGGTGATGGTGGTGTCGGAAGTTGTCAATGGCGGTGGTGGAGTTTCATGAAAGCCCCGCTTTCTTCTTCTTCTTCTTCTTATTATTATTATTCTTTTTCTTCTTCTTCTTCTTATTATTATTATTATTAATGTTAAAAAAAGCCATGTCATCTGCCATATCACCTGCCATGTCACCCATAACCGTGTCACGTCACCCATAACCTGCTATCAAAGGTAACGATACATTAAATGGTAGATTTTGAAACTTCGGTATATTAAATGGTAGTTTTGAAAGATTGGTATATACAATAGCAAAAAGTGACAACTTCGATACACTTTTGGATACTAAACCCTTGTTTAAATCCTACTTATAAAATAATTTCATAAAGCTAAAATATTCCCAACAACCCAAATATCTAAATGTATGAATACAAAAGAGAGAGTTCGGATTCTTAAAATTAAAAATTCTAGTAATAAAGATGACATCTCCGACGCCTAGATCTCCACCGCAGCTTTCACTTTTCTTGACCCCTTGAGAAGTTAGCCTTATTCACTACCTCAGATACTTGGGTAGTTACGCTTCCAATGATCAATCTCATTGTACTTGAACTAGCGATTTGCAACCTTAGCCTTATTTCTTGACCTTGCCTTTAACTTTACCCCTGAACTTAGATACTTGCTGGTTTGACCTGGTGTTACCCTTTCCTCTTCCGTTGCGCCCTCTCCTTTTACTCGCACTCCTTTCCTTGATCACAAGGATATCATATCCTTAGACTTAAAGCCTTAATCATCTCATCCATATTAAGCATCGAATGAAGCTCAAAAATGAATTTTTTATATATCATTCATGTTGTAGTTGATTATAAATTTCTTGTAATCATTTGATAATGGGTTAAGTATTATGTTCGTCGTCAGCTACAACGTACCAGGTGTCCGATTCTCTTTGTGGACAATGTGCCCTTGACTTTCATCACATGGGCACTTACAGAGGTCACGTTAGCCATATTGCATGTATGTAATGCCCTAGTGGCATCGTACTGATCCTTGCAGGCTTGAGTTTAGAACATGTCCCTTCGCAACTCTAGACTCATGGTGGGAAGCATCAAACAACCAACATCTAACATGTCTAAGCATTCCTCACAACTACAATTACACTGGCAGGTTGAGCCTTTATTAGAGGATCCTCAAAGATGCACAACTTTCTTTCATGTTTGAGAACGATACAAAGATTACACTCCCAGAAAATTCGGCCTAGTGAGCTTATCCTTTTCAAAGATACAACGGAGTGAGAGATTATTAGTATTGCTTACATTATATGACATCTTGAATAGAATTTTCGGTTTAATTAGACCTTAGGTAGATTATACTCCTGATATTTCAATAACCCTAAGATGAAAGATATTAGGCTAGGATCCATATTTTATATATTTGGTGCTTGGTTGAGGCAATGTCTCACAGAATATGTTATTTCTAGTGGGTAACAACTTTACTAGTCGTATTAAATACCGAATGAAACATCTAGGTTTTTCGTACTTGGTTATTTAAGTAGACCTTTGGGAGCTTATTAAAATTATTAAAAGTCTTGGTGAATTTAGTTGATAGAATATTAATTGGAGGTTTATTTGGTAGAATAGGCCTAAGGAAATAGTTGAGTCTATGTGATTAAACTGAGTTAGAGATAATAAATGCGATGTTTGGGGATGTACAGTTGATTTAAGCTAGAGTTACAAGTCTTTGACTTGGATGCGTAGGGTATTTAAATGTACGTTAGACCTTGTACTAAGCTTTGAACTTAAGGTGCAATGTTGTGTTGTATACTTGGAATTAATGGGTATTGTTGGAAGGTTACAAGTTGAGTAGACTTAGGTACAACCCATTTATGCTTGTAGCTAGTGATGAGATAAGTTACTTAACTTGAAGTCATTGTGTGCAATTCTGCACTCTTAGAACGATATTGTGATCTTGAGAGTTTTGAACCACCCATCTGTTGTTGCATCTATGACTTTGGCTCATTTTCAGGTGCTTTGTTGCTATAGAAACTTTGGTGGTAATATTCTTTCCAAGTAGCAATCTCTAGTGGAAATTTCTGCAATCAAATAAGCTTTCCTTGATCTTGTAACTGATAATTGTTGCAATGGCTGGGCACTTGCAGTGTTTGGGATAGACTTTGTCGGGTTGGATCAAGAATGGTAGCGTGTTGTTGTCTTTGATGAGTTCTTTTGGTTTGTTCTGATCTTGTAGAGCATTAAGAGGGAACTCTTGGATAATGACTGCTAGAATGTCATGAGAGATGTTGAATGTAGATGGACACTCAAGAAGATTGACTGCAAGAATTCTCCTTAGTTGGGAGGTGAGGATGAAATGTAGTTGATTAGCTGTTTACTCAATTTGGTTGACATGTATATTATGCATCAAGAGTTTTTGAAGCATAGGATAAGGTTCTAAAACACCATATGCTTTGATTATTACATGTTTTAATCAAAGAATTTTTTATTTTTTTTATTATGGTGTGCTTCAAAAATATTGCTTTAAAGTTCATACTTTTAAAAGCAGTCTAACTTCTTACAAGCAGCATTCACAAGCTTAAAGTCCCTACAAATCTATCAGTGAGAGGCCACATTAACTACTTGAAAGATCTGAAGTTTGTATGCCCCGTATAATCAAATTCCTTTACACGAAACTAGTCAAACTTGCTCTAAACAAAACCGATTCAGTTTAAGAAAGTACCAACTTCGACCACATGAAATTTGACGGGATTCGATATCATTTTCATATTCAGCATTTTCTCATACTACAAGTCCTATGACATGACAAATAAGGGAGAAAACCAATAGTAACCCAAACACACCAATTAACATGCATGGAATACACATGCAATCAATGCAATGCATATGGTTTAAGGTGACACCTTTTATCAAAACATTGTGAGTTGAAACAAATCTATAAAATGAAATGATAAAGCAACATTTTGCAAAATCAAATCCTGCACATTAACATTTTTTTCTACAAACAAGTAATAAAAGCCAACATCAAGACTCAAGGACTCCTGTACAAAATAATTCATTTTCTAAACAGTTTTTGTTGACTGGACCGACTACCCAAATGCTCAAACAGATCTCCAATAGAGGGCAGATAACAGGAGACTGCCCCTTTCTTTTGGAGAAGTAACTTGAGTCATATGGTTTTGTCAATCTCCATACAATTTTTTCTTCATTTTTAGTTTTATTTGTTTTCTCCAATGGAATGAACAAGGAAACGAAGCATTGTAATAAGCAAGCGGCAGAAGGCAGAAGAAAAAGAAAGAAGAGAAAACCCAAACTGTGGTTGCTAGTGAAACACCCGAGAAGCAACTAAACCCCCAAATGCATTCGCTACCTTGGTCACTATATTGCATAGTTCCACACACACTGCTATTCATTAATGGGGAAGTTGATTATCATTTCCTGCACCAATGCATGCAGCTGGAAGTTAGTATTGAGCAAATGATGTTAATAACGACGATCCCATGTTCCAAACTTTTTATATTTTTGTCAGGAAACCTAGGGTTCACCACCTTATTTGCTATTTCTTTTATTTTTTTTATTATACTAGATTGAAGGTACAAGATGCCAAGAAAGGATATATAGCCAAGTAAGCAGTAGTTCAACCAACCTGATCACACACAGGGCAGGTATCACTTCTTTCCATCCATTCAAGAATGCACGACAAGTGAAAATGATGTTCACATTTAGTTATTATTTTTGGGTTTTCCTCGTCATATTCTGCAAAAAAAATAGAAACTTATGTTATAGATAATAACACCTCTGCAGACTTTAGCTTAGCAATTTTCCTATCATTTCCACCTTTTCTTCGCAAATTATCTCCATTATGTTGGTATAACTAAAGCTGGCAATTCTGACCCATTTTATTTATGAATGGATAGATCCTTGGTAGTTGGTAACTAGTCAAACGGGTTGAAAGTCCCCTTCGTAAATCATTTTATTCAAAGATCTAAATTGTCATTATAAAATTACTGTTTACTATCATCATTTATAGAAAATTAAAAAAAAGGGCCGCCCGGCCCTACCCTTTCGACACATTCAGAAACAACAAACCCATTGCAAAAACCCAACCCACCCATCTTGACACCTCTTAGTAAAACGAAGTTAGAATATACCCAAATAAAAAATAGTGTTGTTACCTTCAAGACAAGTGGGACACTCTTCGGGAGGTAAAATAGGTCCACTAGGCTTCTTGAGCTCACCAGACTTTTCGATATCGTCTTGTGTTTCTTTTGTAGCAACAAGTTCAATGTTGGTAAGGTCTTTGCAGTCAGATCCCTTTGGCTCTTTAGTTTCATCATGGTTACTGACAGTTATTTCTCCAACAGATTGGGTATTATCAATTGTTTGAGGAGGGGGGTCTTGCTTAACGTCCGAATTGTTAACTGCAGTTGGAGGAGGGCCGGCAGTGAGATCATAAGGTATAGGAGCGGGAGGTGGTCTATAAGTGTCGGGTATAGATGTCTCGAGGTTTGTATCAACTAAAAGCCCTGTTGAAAGAGCTGAAGCTGCACCACTGTTTGATGATAATGGTTGCCTTTCCTCTGATGCTATTGGATACTGCACAGTGGGATCTGATAGTGTTACAATATTGATGTTTACTTTTTTCTTTATTCACTAAAATTAGTGTTATTTACATGATATAATCCTCACTTTAGTGTCAGCCGTAAGATGCATTAGGTCACTGTTAACAGAGTTTGGGATTATATAGTATATGAGTAGTATGTGTTCTTCTCAGTTTAATATAGATCAGTAAATACTTGTCTAAAGATTTTACAAAGAGTCAAAGACTAATAGGAATTGAGATTTGTGGTGGCAATTTTGACCCACTCACTTACGAATGAGTCAATTTGGATTGTGTTTTATCTCAAATGGGCGGAACAAGTTGAAAGTCATCTGAAACTCTGTTTTAAAGAATGCAGCAATACACCATCCTAAACCATTGTAGTTCAAAGATTCAGATTATTGTTAGTGTGAAAATATTGTTTTTGAATTCATATTACAAAAACATTACATATCTATCAAAATTTGGAAAGTGGACATGGAAGTGTTTGTGGGTCAACCACTCAACCCAACCCGGCTCATCTGAATTCTGACCCATACAAAAAAATGGCATTTTTAAACCTGAACCCAATTATCCAACCCCCACCCATTTTGCCACCTCTAATCGTTATTGTTGATACAAAATTGGATCCTATTAAAATTCAAAATATAGATCTCATTTCTTGCTATGATGCAAATACATCAAGCCTAGCTCATATTTTACCAGATTATTGCAAAGAAATCTGAGTGGTCAATAAAGAGGACAATAGACTTCAGGCTATCTATATCCCAAGTTCAAAGGGAGCTATGTGTATTAACGATAAGTGTACAATAAAGACATGGGTTCAGGTACATTGTATAGAACTTGAATACATGTGGATTTATATGATCGTATTATTTGGATATGTTAATTGTAAGCGACATTTAGAGAGCTCATGACAGTATTTAGAATGCAAAGGGTTTATAAGAAAAATTATTTTACTATAATAATATCTATGAGATGCGTAACAGTCAAAATGATTACTGACATGATAGAATCGGGGTGAACTGTTGAGTTCTACTCCTTTCGAAGAAAAGCAGCAGCAGCAGCCTCCCATTTTATTCACTTACTAATTTTTATCCAACCGAACTGATTGATAGTGGCCTCATTGTTTTTTGTTCTCTGGTGAAGGAGAAAACACCTTTCAACTGAAAGTTAAAAATTGCAAATGTGTCACAGAAGTTACTGTGTATAACAATATTATATGCGCTTATAAGTTAGGAAAAATAACCAAACAAACATTTAATTATCTCAAACCCAAAAGCTTGTGCGTTCCATTTCATATGATATGAATGCACAGAATTTAGCTAACACGGTCAACATAACAAATTTTGCATTCGATTAATAACATCATACAAAACTTAAATACTTGCTGGCCAAGGAGACACATAATATAGTATAAACTTCAGGACAAAAAATTACAGCTAGAAAGCATTTCAATCAACAAAAAGCTCGATAGTATATTACACGCACATGTGTCAGTGATAACAGAAGTCATATATACTACATGTAGAATGCGAATTTAATGTAAAAACCGTAAACACTTTACATGTGTAACCATATTATGTCTTGACACAGCGAAGGTATTAGAAATTAGCATCGAAAACACTTTGAAATCTAAACCGGGCCCTTGGCCCCCTAACTATCATAGAAAAGAGAGATTTCTTTCTACTGCAATCCAACAAACAGTCAAATCCCCAAACAGTCACAGAACAAATACATAAAGATATGCAATTGTTTTCTTATAATAATAATAATAATAATGACTACCAAACAATGAAGCACACTCAAGTTATTACAGGAGCAGGACAACACCTAAAAAAAGAGCATAGGAAAATATAATTCGAAATAAGAAACCAAGAGTTAATCCCCTATAATTCAATCATAAACGATCATAAGAAATACAATCAAACCATTGATTTTTACAATAAACAACATTAAAAGGCAAGACAATCCAAATAAACTATCACTCAAAATCCAAAACCAAGCCTTAACCCCCAGTATTTGATCAGCAAAATTACTCCTCAGCTCAATCCTAAAATTCAACTAGATAAACAGCAAGAAAACAACCAATCGTTATTTTGCATCATTAAGATCATTAAAACATAAAGATAATCCATAAAAACGATGAAATTCAGCATTCAAACCCCAAAACCAATCGTTAGTCTCCTGCAATTCGAAAAGTACTAAAACATTCCTGGAGTCGATGAAAAGAAATTCAGCAAATACAGGTATACAATACAACCAAAAACATCCCTTTTCGTTACCACAGTTTTCGTAGACCTAAACCCAAAATCCCTAAAAGATAATCGATTCAAACCAAACAAAATCCAATTGAATACAATTTATCGAAACACAATCATCGCAACTCCAATAGAAGTTTATAAAACACAAAGAATAGGGTCAAACCATCGATTTGCACGGGTAGAACACACCCAAAATTACACGTATGTACCTCAATCGATTGAAGTTGAGTTGTGGGGGAGAGTGAATGGAGCGGTGTACTATGAGAGTTGAGCAAAGCTAGAGAGAGAAGGTGCGGAAAGTTATGTGTTAGAAAAATGGTGGCGTGGCCTCGAACATAACATTTTTCTTTTCTTTTTTTAATATTATTTTAGAAGATTGAAATAATTTCATTTTTAAAGTTATCTTAGTAATAATTAATAAAGACGCATTTATTCTTCACAAAATAACAATAATTAAATCTTCGACAGTTATAAAATACGATTAAGGCCACTAAATAGCAAGCTATTTTTTTTGAAAAAACCGACCAATGTATTTTACTTTTTTATTACCCAAATAAGTAAACTACTTTGCTATGACCCGTTAAAGTAAGTAAAATTTTGAATTTTCTGATTACTGTTTTAGCTCCAACTGAGTTTTCATCATCGGATCACCATCAAACCTTAGTGACCTGACCAAAATTCTTTTTTAGTAGTGATGACGGAGTCTGATCGGCCTTTTGTCAGTCGTCATTGCCAGACTTAAAGAAAACGCAACGACAACCGACAGAAGGTGATCGGACTCTACCATCACCACGAGTAAGGATTTCTGGTCAGGTCCTTTGGTGATGATCCAACGATAGGAACTCTGGCTAGAGTCAAAACTGTAATCGAAAAATTAAAGTTTTTACTTAATTTAATCTATCACAACAAAGTATGTTATCTATTTGAATAATAAAATAGAAAATTACATGTATCTAACTTTTTTTAAAAATTAGATTATTATTTAGTATTCCTAACCCTTTAAAATACAATGAGTATTTATAAAGTATCAAGATATAAATGTATTTCTATAAACAATTATTATAAAATATACGTAAGTCACGAGGATATTTATATTATATTTAATATTACTAAAAAATATTTAGTTGTTTGATTAAACAAATATTGATTCATTTAAATGAATAAAGTTGTAGATTAAGGTTAAGGAGTATGTCATTTTCAGAAAGAAAAAACCATTAAATTGTATAGTAGAAGCAGACCATATATATTAAAACTATTATTTCTTTCCAAATAAAAACTAGAGTAAATTATATTTGTATCCTGTTGTTTTTTTTATGATTTTTACAGTTTTGATTTCTATCTTTTAATTTTTTTAGTTGATTGTTAAATGCCTCAACCTCTTGCATTATTCATTTTAAATAACCAAAATGCCCTTATCCTATTAATTATTTTCTTTAACTTTTAATTACTTTTTAAATATTACTTAATAGATTAAGTCTTTTTTAGAAAAATATAAAAAAAATTTGACTTATAAGTAAAACAATTCCTTCTCTCTCCATTTTAGTTATCCTCTATCTCTCTACATACATGTCCTCTTTCTCAGATTATTCTCCAACTGTAAACACATCGTCGATCATAGAATCACCCGTGATCACCTTCACAAACTCCTTCACCCACCGCCGCCACCTTCATTTCCCCTCGCCGGTTATGTGATAAAGGCTCCAATAAATGAATTCGAAATTGAGAATGACAAATAAATCGAAATTGATGCTCGTTCCTTGGCTTCCTCTAGTGGCCGGAAATTGAAGCTGGTTTTATTGGTTTAACCCATTGCAAATCATCTTGATTTTACCGGTTTACTTTGCAAATCTTTTTTTGGGTGTTCACAATTATGGTTGTTTTTGAAATTGAAGACTTGTGTTGTTTTGGTTTTGACTTAGGACGTTAGTTGAGGTTAGGGTTTGGGAATCATCCAAGGAATTTTTGTTTGGTTGAGGAATAGAGCAAGGGATGAGAGTTTGGTAGCGGAGGGAACTAAGTTGAAAAGGATAGTAGTAAGAGGAATATGGTGGGAAGGAAGTCAAAGGTTTATGGTCTGGCGGCCTTAGGAGAGAGAGAGAGAGAGAGAAGGGTAGTGGTGTGATGTAAGAGGGAGATCGAGAGATAGTGAAACAAGAGAAGTTACGGCAACATTCATTTTTAGAAATGTTCTTTAATTTTTTTAGAAATTTTTTTCAAGAAAATTAAAAATTAGAAAGCTTGTTCACTTATATATTTTTTAAGAAAACAAAAAAACTCCTTCATTTTTCCATATCTTTCCAAACTTTCCTTTTTTTCAAACTCTCCTACTTTTATAAGAAAACATTTTAACCAAACATGTTTTCATTTTTTCTAAAATTTGAAAACTCTACCCTTTCACCTAAACATGTTTTTCATTTTTCTTAGAAAATGAAAACTCAATAATTTTTCAGAGAAAAATAGAAAACAAAAGTTTCTCCTACTAAACGTAGCCTATATATTTCGCGATGGTTGGAATATGCGATGGTCAAAAATTTGCGGTGGTTGCTGAAGATTTTGATTTGGTCAGAATTTGTAGCTGTCAAAGTTGGACGAATCCATGGTGAAAGTCGTCGGCGACGGAGAGAAAGGTAAGAGAGAGATTGCACTGAGAGAGGGAATAGATAGACAAAGAGAGATATGAAATAAAAGATAAAGAAACGCAGTGGTGGTGATGTGAGAGTGAGAGAGAGGGAGAGGGAGATGAAATATATTTTTTAATTAAAAAATTATGTAAATTATTAAATCAATTTATAAATTTTAAAATGAAAGAAAATTGAGAAAATAAATAAGAATAAGGACAACAGTATTTTGGTCCCTTTTTTTTTTGAAAAGTGGTATTTTGGTCTTTTTAGTTTGACCAGAGACCAATAATGTAACATCCTCAAATCGGGTCTGTTTGTGCGCTCCATTCGGTACGTGAATTAATTTAAAAGAATTAAATTAAGAATATATGTTAAGTATTTAAAGAAAATAAGCTATTGGTTAATTAAATGGGAATTAAAAAAATAATAAAGAAAATAGATAATAATGATTAAATACTAAATGGTTTCAAACGAGGTTTCCAAAAATATCCTCGTTACTTGAAACGGATAATCGGGTGTTGAGTTGTATGTTGA
>JAUEJL010015441.1:0-21959 GCA_032274825.1 Drosophyllum lusitanicum | reverse complement strand
TGAATAGGGTTAACGGGACTAGTGGACGGAAATCGTTACAAAGGACTATGGTTGCAACTTTTGGACAGTTAAAGGACCGTCTTTGCAACTTTTTTAAAAAAGGACTAATGTTATAATTTTTAGATAGTTAAAGTACCATTGGTGCAATTAACTCCCAAATTTATGACAAACTTCACCGACGGCTGGGTTGCGTTCCAGTTCCATAGTCGTTGATCTTCACTAAAAAAACCAGATTGTCCAAAACCAAAACAAAAACAAAAACCTCTTCAGACCCTAGAAATTTACACGCTACCACCTCCAAATCCAATCTCAGCTTCTCATTCAAACTCTCTTACTTGACTCCCCATCGCCGTCTTTACCAATGTCGTGGTTAAGATCTGCCGTCAACAAGGCCGTGGAGGTCGGCAACAAGAATAACCTTACTCGCACCGTTAAGAATTACGCTGACACTGTGGTCCAACATGCAGGTCAAGCAGTTGCCGAGGGCGCTAAAATCTTCCACGACCGCCTTGTAACGATCTTTTTCAACTCCCCTATTTCCATTTCGTGATTTAAGTCTTTGTTCGATTATTGATTTCCTTGCATTTAAAAAAACCCAATCTGGAGTGTGTGTCTGCCGGATTTGGATAGGGGTTTGATTATCTGGCTGCTGAAATCAGATAAAACAGTGAAGACTCGTTCTATTCAACCTAATATGATTCCGTTCTAATTTTGTTAATTGCAACTTTATTGTATTCATTTCGTTAACAGTATGGCATGTCATTGTGTTAATCATATTACTTTTATAGTAAGATTTGAAGATACTCCTGAAAAAAGTTAGTTAATTTTTTTTTGCTTTACCGAGTTAGACGCCTTAAGAAATTGAATAAATTTGAATAATTGGTCGCTGTCTTCTCATAGTATGATGGATTTCGTTTGCTATTAGTATTAAAAGCTGTTGTTTAACAGCGGTTGGGCATTTCATTCATCTATCTACTTGCTGTTTCGTTCAATATTTTGATGAAGCTAAGCATGACAGGGGGCTCGAAGTTTCAAAAGCTTTAAGCAGACTGTTAAAAGACTGGAAGAAGCATCTATTTCTGCCAGAGGTCCAGAAAGGATACACTTGATGAGAAGATGGCTTGCTGCTCTGAAAGAAACTGAGAGACTGTCAGGGGGTTCTTTTGAAGTCGATGAGAAGAATCATGAACAACAGCTTCCTTCTGAGGAACTAAAAGACAATCTGAAAAAGCCATCTCTAGTCAGTAAACTCACCTTGTGTAATATTACCTCTTGCCATCATATTGATAATAACTTTAAGTTTATAGGGTGTCCTGCATTTGATTGATGACCCGTCGTTAAGTTTACATTCTTTCTGCTCTCCAATGATGATGTATTTGAGTATTTCTTTGATTGCTATTATTTAACTTTAACTCCAGTCTTTTGTGTAGCTATTCTTGAAACAAAATACTTTATGTTCCTTTCTTTTGCTAATAATACTTGGCAATCATGGCAGGTTCTGTACTATGACTCTGATATGGTGGGAGATCCAATGAATTTCCGTGATGTTTTTCTCTATAGTCAAGCTTTGGAGGGAATTACTATATCTATGGTAAGAACAGTTCTAATGTGTATCGTTTTTTCTTGAAATGCATTAATATTACACTACAGCAGTTTCTGTTGTGTTTATGACATCTGTTTTGCATGAACTAATTGCAAGATTGCAATTTTGCAACAGATCATTAGATACAGATCAATAAGATTTCAGTTACATGCCATTCTCAGCAGTTCATTTCTTTTACTTTTGTATAGTAAGCATGAGATAACCTCTTCTTTTGTCCTTCTGCCCATTTAAACTTCCATAGTTCCATGTACAGAAATAGGTGTTCATGTTTCCCATCACATTAATTATGTACATTCGGCTTGAAATTTCAGCATTTCTGTTTTTCTTCTCCATAATAGATTCTTGAAGCACCAAATGAGGATGAGGTTTCTCTGCTTCTGGAATTTTTTGGGTTAGCTTTTTTACATACTTATATGAGCTTATGTTTTTATTTCACATGAATAACCCATAACCTATAATTTCTTTTGTTTGCAGTTGCTGCCTAACTGGAGGAAAAGAAGTTCATAATGCTATAGTCAGCAGCATCCAGGATTTAGCAAAAGCTTTTTCAGGCTACGAAGATGAAGTTTTGGTATATTACATGCAGCTTTTCTGTATTATTTTCAACTTTTATTAGCTTTCTGTGCCTGTTATGATATGTTTTTTCGTATGATTTTTCAATGAAAAGGACAACCAGAACTACTTCTAAGAGTGATGGAGCATAAGGGGAGTTAGTAGTTTGTACTTATGAAGACCTAATTTCTTGATAAACTTTACACAACATGCTAGCTCTAGGTTATCGATTATGGAGATCTTATACGAGACTACAAATTGGTATACCAGTAGTTATTGCCTTATTGGTACATAACAATCCCCTTTTCGAGCTAAATTGAAATCTTGAAATTTTTCTTTCCAATTTTATCTGCAAACAACATCGACATGTCAACTTTCAATATTATAAACTTACAATATCTTGTTGTGGGTAGAGGAAAAGAGTCTAGTCTTCTACAAATCTTACTTGAGTAGTCTCCCATTCTGTTTCTGTTTCTTTTTTCTTTTTTTTAGAAATTGAACTTTGTGAGTGTGCTTATCTATAAAACTTGACATTACTCTCTCAAGTTCTTGTTCATCTGCTTCTCTCTCAATTCTTACTTTTACTTTCTAGGTAAAGCGTGAGGAGTTACTACAGTTTGCACAAGGTGCCATCACTGGGTTAAAAGTCAATGCAGAGCTTCAAAGGTAATAAGTCAAAATGTTATGTTTTATCTGAAGATGCATACTTGCATTTATACTGAACACGGATTATAAAAATTTCAGGGTGTGGCATCTTTAGCTTATAACATCATTCATAAAGCTTGTTCTATTTATGGTTAAAGGCTTGTACCTGTTAGATACCAAAGGATATAATTTCTTAGCGGTACAGTTTAAGCACGTAATTTCTTGATTTGTCATTCTTTTTTGGTGCTTTCTCTGTCACACATGCAAAGGTTACAAAAAGCAAGCCGCATATTTTTTCAATGCAATGCGTTTGCTCATGATATGTTGAGACCTATTTCCACCTTAAATCATTGAAAATCATGTATATCTTATAAACCTGATTTCAGTTTTTCACATCTTCTCTTGATATGCTATTTACAGAATAGATGCTGAAGCCTCAGTTCTGAAGGAAAAGCTTGATGGAATTGAAGCATCTGGGGAGCTTATTGGTGATGGGTATGAAAAAGCCTCCAAAGAAGCAACCATTGCTACAATAGAGGTGAGGTGAACTTTATTTTTTTCTTTCGCAGTTTTTTACTACTTTGAAATGTCTTATTTACTCTGGAATCTAAATGTTGTATTTTTCCAGTAGGCTCTGAAGAAGGCTCTTGCCCATATTCGAGTTTGTTCTAAACTAGAAGGGATCCTACTGAAAAAGAAGTTGCTTTATGGTGGGGAAACTCCTGAGATTCATGCTCAAAAGGTAGCTCTCCTTTTAATTTCTTTAAAAAAAATGGTTATACCTGTTTTTTACAATTTTATTTTGTAAATTCTTTAACATGTAGTATTAACTGATCTTTTATTTTGAAGTATAAACATATAGAGATTAAGTTTTAAAGCGATACTTTGTTACGGGGACTTATGGGCCATTGGAATTACATAAACCCAACTTTAGGTAACAAACTATACCAACAGACCATGGGTTAACCTTTCAACTGCCACCTACTATGAAAGATGAATATTTGACTTCTGTGGCTTTCTCCGCCTATGACACTAATCTCATTCACTTGACATGAACTCCCTCATCTCTCAAAGAATATTATTTTCTGGCAATAACATTAGTTGCAACATAATTTCTTTGTTGATAGATCTAGTTGTACTTGCTTGCCATTAATATGTATTAAGTAAAGCTTGAAAATTAAATGTTACATGTTTGATCTAAATCCATCTTGGCCCTTGGGTTTGCATTTTCCAAATAATGCTCAAGGTTAACCTCTCCTGGTTCACTTTAACTCTTATTTAACTAACTTCTGTTGCATCTTTTACTATTTATTACCTATTATCTGTAGAAAAGTAATGTCTAAAAAGTTTGATGGCTAGAAGTGTTTTCTTTGGCTTTAAACAGGTTGATAAGCTGAAAGTGTTATCTGAGTCTCTTGTTAGCTCCTCCACAAAAGCTGAGAAGCGTATTTCTGATAACAGGTACTTATACATGCTCTCTCTCTCTCTCTCTCTCTCTCTCCACACACACATATAAAATTCATGTTTATGTATGATTATAAGTATTATTGTTTTGTTGTAAATTTGTTTTACCAGAAATGCTTTATTGATGGGCAAAGTGCATTTTACCAAGATAAAAATAATAGCATGCTAATTTACACAGTAAAATAGTAAAGTGCTGTGCTGTTTACAGAATGTGCTTTTAGTATGTGAGTTAATTATCTTCTTTTATTTACAACTTTTGGCAGAGTTCAGAAAGAGGAGGCTTTAAATTTTCGTGTTTCTAAAGCAAGTGAAGTTGGTGAAATTGAGAAGGTATTTTTCATATGGATTTAACTGGAACCTTTTTTTGGCTTGCTACTTGGTTTGGCATTAGAAAATCAAAATTATTATCTTCATGTCTATCAATATGTAACTGGTTGTTTAATTTGCTTATATGAGATCTTTCAGATCCAAGTATAATCAACTGGCTCTTTTAAGTCAAAGGAAATACTTGCTTAATAGCAGGATGCTAGCTTGTCCATCACACACACACACACACACGCACGAGTTGAAGTGTGCTTATATAACTTGGATGAAAGCCTTGTGACCTGTGGTTGTAGGGCTACCTTTTTTCAGCATGCTGGACAAATGAAGATACTTGTTTGAAACATGTGTTTTGTATCTGTTGGTTGTGTTGTAGGAATTGGCTGCTGAGGTCGCAGGCCTTGAGAAACAGAGAAATGATCTTGAAGCTGAATTAAAAAGGGTGCGTGTCTTCTTGACTTCTCTATTTTCTGCTTGAGCACTTATATTTTATAAATGCGTTTGAACATCAATCTTGAACACGTTCACACACACACTCTGGGTTTTATTTCTTCTAAATTATTTTCTTCGCCATTGTGTGCGTCTCCTTTCTTCTAAAATATTATTATCTGTTATTTTAATAATATGTCGAAAAAGTTTGTTTTGCTAGTACTTTCTACCTATGTGTGTGTGTGTGTGTCATTTTGGCATTCTTTTTCGTGAAATTGTGCTAATAATAAACAGTATCTATGTTTCAGGTGAACATTTCATTGGCAGCTGCCAATGGGCGGCTTCAGAATGTTAGGGAAGAGAGGGATCAATTCTATGAAGCTAATGATCAACTTGTTGCACACTTGAAAACTAAGGTTTTTTCTTTCGTTACCATTTGATCTACTTTATATCTACATGCACACTTATTAGTTTCAATGTTGCAGAACATACTATTGACCACATTCTCTTATTATATTTATGTATACTGTATAGGAAGATGAGCTAGTAAAATCCATCGGCTCCTGTAAGCAAGAAGTAAATGTTCTGAATACTTGGGTCAATTTCCTAGAAGATACATGGGTTCTTCAGCGTGCTAATACGGAGACAAAGGAGAAGCAGGTCAGGTAGGTTTTCATGCTTATTCCTATGTTATCTCTTAAAATTACTGTGTAATCTTGTCCTTATATTCTAGTTTAATTGTTTCTTAAGCAATGAACTGGCAAAACATGAGAGCTATTTTGTGAACTTGGTCACTAAACTGCTTTCGGCTTATGAGGTATATTTGGTCAGATTAATGTCTTAATATTTCCTCATGGCTGGTATTTATTATTTTTTTATGTTACACAGGAAGGATTGAAGCCTTCTGTTGACCGTATTGAGAAATATGTTGAGAACTTGAAGAGCTTAAGTGAAGGGTAATCAGATACATGCCTGCACCGCAATTGTTTTATAATTTTTAGAATATGAATTACAATCTTTATTTTTTAAAGTACAGGTCAGATCCGCCATCCAACATGGATAAAGAAGATTCTAAGGTGATAAATCCTCGAAGAAGTCTTGAGGAGGAATATCTTGACTATGAGGCAAAGGTACCATCAGCATAGCTCTTCATACTATTTCCAGTTTGTACTCATTTTATGTTCTATTGGTTGGAAAAATCTTTCTTTTCTTGACAAGGGCAATAGAAGATGCATCATGAGAAAAGTTAGTGCAAAGATATAATGCTTAGAGTGTTTTGTACAAAATCATTCTAGTGTATATTTTTTTTATTGCAGATCATTACAACCTTCAGTGTGGTGGATAACATGAAAGAGCAGTTTTATGCTCAACAGGGGAAAGCCTCCAGGTATAATAATGTGTTTGCATATCTGACAATAAACTACATATAATTTACTGCCAATTATATAATTTGTGATCCAAAAAATAACGACATCCCCGTTTCAAGATCAAAAGAGCAGTTTCCTTGAATATACAAATGGCCTTAGCGTCAAACACAGTCGTAACATCGATTCTACCTTCGTTGAATCTGCTTGGGTTTGATTGATTAATGGTTTGAAATTATAATACTTGTCCGTTCTTCTTTGTACAGGAAAGAAAATACAAGAATCAAAGAACTTTTTGAAAACATTGAGAAGTTGAGGGAAAAGTTTGATTCGATCGAGAGGCCAAATCTAGAAATGGAGAATCCTGATGAAGCAGAGGAGACACCAGATGCTGAAACAAGCAACAAGCCAGCAGAAAGTCAATCAAATCCAAAGCAAAAAACAGAAGACAAAACTCAAACCCAGACCCAGACAAATGAGCAGCAAGTGAAGTCGCCTACTTCAAAAGGCGATCAGGGCCAGGGGCTCGACCCTGAAGCCGAACTAGCAAAGCTGGAGTCTGAATTTGGCAAAGTTAACCGCGAGTACACTGAGGAAGAGATAGGTGACTGGGAATTTGATGAGCTTGAAAAGGAATTAAGCAAGTAGATGCTATATTTAAGCTATAATAAAAACTGAAAGAAGATGCACTGGTTTGGGATGTATATAATTCAAAGTCTGAATGATTCGAGTGTGCTTGTTGTAACTCACTACGCTTGTACAAGGTAAACCCAACTTTTATATGTGGTGCTTGATGCTTAAATCTTTTACAAACAGCAAATTTGTTTATAGACGAATATTGTTTGTAGACAAAACTACAGACTTCAACAAGAGGGGCGGGGTAGGCGGTTGCCCTATTTGTTATTTTAGTTTTTTGTGTAAATATCAAGGGTATTAAGGTAATTCTCCTTCAAATTTGTTTAAAAATAATAAAGTTTCCATACGACTTTACTTATTTACTTTTAGCAATGAAGATTGTGAAGAGTCGATTGTGGAGTAAGATCGAAGATAAGTCCTTGAAGGTATTGACAATGAAGTAATAGTGAAAACATTGCAAAAAATTTCAATACACGGAGGTCAATTGCAAAGAGATCTTAGATAAGTGTTTGGGTAAACAATTAACAGGAATTGCCGTTATATGTTAACGAGGGAGGGATGGTTAGTTTTTGGGTCTACAATTTGGAGGTTTTTGTATTAAAAACAATTCCCTTGCCTCTGCCCAATTTATCTGTTTTCTCTAATTTGAGCAGCATTGGAGGGGGGGATTGTAAAACAGATTGAATCTACTGCTTCAAAGTAGCAAGTTCTTCTGAGGGTTTTCGAATAACAAAAAAATGATAAGAGCTTTGTATGGAATTAGCTTTGAATATGACAAGTTGTTTGATAAGAATTCTGAACGACGAAATTACCATTTTAATCTCATAATGACTTATTATAAAAGAAGATATGATTTTTTAATATGGGAATAAGTGAAAAAACAGGAATTAGGATAAAATATTGGGTGATTAATTTCTGAAAGAAGAAATGTTTAGTTTTTGAAAGAAAGGGCAGAAGGCTAGAGATCTTTGCATGACTATTTGGAACCAAAGTTCTCCTCCAGGAAGGGCAATGGCTGATTTAGAGCCTTGTCGGTTGAATTGTAGAACTTAAGCCTCTCCCCTTCAACTCGAGATCGATGGTAGTCGAGCTCAGACAAAAAATAGGTGAATTTTCAGTGAAACTTTTATCTATATCAAAATTTTCTCTTGGCATATCCTATTTTACATTTGTACCAATGTAACTTGCTTGGAATTCTTGAGTGCCGACTAAAGTTAATATTTGTGTCTAGTGAGCGACTCTAAATGGGATTCCATTGAATGTAAACTTGTGTTATCGAGGGATAGAGATGGCTTCTATAACATTAACTTTATGTGAAGTTGAAAACAAATCGTTATTGCATATCTTTTTTCATGCATCAAGATAAATACAGTATGCAGAAAGGTGCTAAGCTGGTGGAAACTTAATTCTTTTTCATTTTCGATAGAGGATACCACGAAGGGAAATTGCCGAATCTAGGTAACTCAGCTTTAAACAACGTTTTTCATGGAGTCTCTCTCTCTTATGGGTATTTGAAGATGGAGGAACAAAGTTCCTTTTGTGCGGTAGGAACAAAAAATTCATGCTCTTAGTGAGGATGGCTTTGGATGGTTACAACGAGTTTGCAAATTACGAATTAAAAGTATAACCTTAGTTCAGAGTTCAATTCAAGTAATCGGGTTGCTCATCTTGAACAATAGGTAATTTTTACAAGTCCTTAACGTATCTAAAAAATACAACTTTCCAGCTATATCTTAGTGTACGAGAAGCCTTACCCTTAAACTATTGACCATTTCTTAACTGCAGAGTTAAGTTTCGCATAGTTAAGTTTAACGAAATTCATTTACATCGCCTCGTAAATGAACGGGACAAATCTGGTGATCCGGGTTTTAACTTTATCTCTACTTGCCCGACCCGTTGTGTATGGTGCACACACGCCCTGCCCCATTTCTCCACCCGAATAAACGCTACAACACTTCTTCTACTTCAATTTCTGGGAGAAATCTGTAGATTTTTTGACGCAATTGAGGTGATAATCAATGGGGTTGGGTTTGCTAGCTTCCAGAGCTCTTCGATCCTCGTCACCCAGGATTTTGTCAACGCACCCTATCGTCAGAACCATCGTCTCAACGCCGGAGCTCCACAAACCGGAAGCCGTAGCTGAAGCGGCGGCTGCCGAGGTCGATCTCCCTAAGCGGACCCCTGTTGCCGGAGCTAGGGTTCATTTTCCCAATCCAGATGATGTCATTGAGGTCTTTGTGGATGGGTATCCGGTTAAGATCCCGAAAGGGATGACTGTTTTACAGGCGTGTTCGGTCGCCGGTGTTGATATTCCGCGGTTCTGTTACCACGATCGCCTCTCCATCGCCGGTAATTGCCGTATGTGTCTTGTTGAGGTCGAGAAGTCTCCGAAGCCCGTTGCTTCTTGTGCAATGCCGGCACTCCCAGGTTAGATTTCCGCTTAATTTTTTTTTTATTGTTTTGTAATTTGTTAATGGGTGTTCGAATCTGCTATAAGTTGAATTGAATTTGCACGACCTCTTGGATACTTGATTGCTATAGATATTGATAGGAATTACTTCCAATTAGATAGTACTCGACCAACATTGAATTTAGGATTTTAGTAAATTGGCCTGCAAAGATTGAAATGATTCTGTTTATTTTCTGGGATTACTGGAATCTTTAATTTGAAGTTTGAATGTCTTGTTTTTTAAAAGTTCACTCGATATCATGTTATGTTACTTCTAAATTCATATTTGACGCCTTGCATCCTGCATTCATTTGCTAATAAGTAACCCCATCTACATTCTTGATTTTTGCATTACATTTTCAAATTTTGTGTGGTTGTTTGGTTGGTTTGTGGGGCTCCAGGAGATGGTGGAATGAAGTGTTTGTTGGGGTCACTAAATTCAAGAACTTTGGTCCAGTCTTTGTGTGACCTTTGATGATACACCGGTTATCATATGGATGTTTTTTTCCTGAACAGCAGTTATCATTTGGATATTAGTTGATTATTTTGATTCTAAGTTTATTTCAGAGAGACATTTACCAATTAAAGCCTCTGATTGAATTTTTAAGTAATTTCTATGATATTTAGTATCGTTAATATATGTCGTGCTTGGAGAGTCGGAGATCATGTGTATTTCAGGGATCTTTACATGAGCGATACTTGTTGCTTGTTTCACATCGAGATGAAATAGTGTGAGATTGTCAAGGATATTATGATTCCAAGTGTAATTCAAAAAAATAAATGTTCATTACAGCAACCTTAGAGAAAAGGGGAGCATTTTTAGGTTATAAGTCTATTGATTGGTTACTTTGGTCATTTGATAGGTGAAATAAAATTTTAACCATCATTTTGTGAAATAACTATCATATTTGTGAAATTGCACAAAAAGAGAAAAAGCCTTTTTTGTGACATCACATCTATCATTTTTGGACAAATCTAACCAAGTTTAAGCTCTTTTAATCAACGTATCCACATTTACATTTTTCAATCATTATACTGTGAATTAAAGTGTTAAACAACCATTTAACTTTCAAAAAATTTATAAAGAACATCATAGTTGCATGCATTTTTTAATCATTATACTTGATATTTAGGTGTTAAACAATCATTTTTAGGTTTTTGACTAATCGTGAAATTATGCTGTTAAACTATTGGCAAGGTTGGGATATAAACAAACTGAATGAACACAAACAAGTTTTGTTCATTTAAGTTTCACTGAACAGATAAACGGACAAATTTGCTTGTTCTTATTCATCTGTCAGAGAAGAAGCTTGTTTGTGTCCGTTTCTGTTCTTTCATTATGATGCTAAACAAACATAAAGAAGCGTAAACGGACACAAATGAAGACAGCCAAATAAACATATAACAGAAGCAATAAGTTTGCAAGTCATACATCCAAATCATTAATATATATAGTTGAACATAGACAAATGTAACCGAAAGTAAACTAACAAACATAAACAAAACTTTAAACAACAGATTACTGAATTTTCACAAATGTAAAACTGTAAACTTAAGCACAACCCTCTATTCATGTTCCATTCGTTTAAAGCCCTAAGCAAAGACAAACATTGCATATATTTTTGGAATGCGGACAGACAATGGATAAAATTTTAATTCGCTCTATTTTCTTTGTGAACAGCACTTTGTTTGCTCACCATCAACATGAATGTTAAATGATCTGTGATTTCTTTTAAATCTTGCATTCATGCATTTGTTTTTTCGTATGCTTTACTCTTTTTTTGACTTAAGCTGCATTTTCACAATTAAAACATTTCTTCTTTGATCCTTAATGCGTTTTCAATCTTTAGTTCATTGTAGCAGACTACTAGCAGTATGTACAGACCTTTTGTGAAAGTTCATTGGTGCACACTTACTCATAAAATGTTAATTACGTTCTTAAAGGCAAATGTATGATTTGGTTGGATACAAGAAGTAAACGACACAAGACTGATATAGCATTGTAATATCATATGACATGTTACAGTGGTAAATTCCATTGTCTTGATATTCTAATACTAAATAAATCATTTTAAACCTTAATACGGCAAGATACTTGACTAATTTTTTTAGTAATGTAGATGTGATTTACTTAAAAAGATCTTTCTAATACATTTAGAAGCCTGAACTGTTGGAATGAGTATAAAGTGACATCACTGCTTTTATACAAATACAAAAATTTCATTCGAACCCCATAAGAATCCGAATTCAAGGATGATATTCGCCAACCACACCTTTTTTCTTTGTATAGTGATCATTTTCTTTTGAAGCATCAATGATGTAGTCATATAGTAAGACTGACTTGATAATTGAATGGTATCTTGAACCACAATTCTGCATCGTTGCACCTACCTAGGATATATATTTTCTGTTAATAATGCAGCTGTGAACATGTTAAGAAACTTAATCCATACACTTGGTAAGTTGGTATGAATCTGTTTATGAATTTGAATTCTTTTTTGCTTGTAGGGATGAAAATAAAGACTGATACACCAGTGGCAAAAAAGGCACGTGAAGGAGTAATGGAGTTCCTTCTGATGAATCATCCACTGGATTGCCCAATTTGTGATCAGGGAGGAGAATGTGATCTGCAAGATCAATCTATGGCCTTTGGATCTGATAGAGGCCGTTTTACTGAAACAAAAAGATCCGTTGTCGATAAGAATCTTGGTCCTTTGGTCAAAACTGTCATGACTCGGTGCATCCAGTGCACCAGGTATGCACCACCCTTCACTTACAATTGTACAAGATCTACCATATGTTTGTTAAGTTGCTTATTTATGTAATTGATTTTTTTATTGTCCAGATGTGTTCGATTTGCAAGTGAAATAGCGGGTGTCCAAGATCTTGGCATGTTGGGGCGTGGAAGTGGAGAAGAAATCGGCACTTATGTTGAAAAACTTATGACCAGTGAACTTTCGGGGAATGTAATTGATATTTGTCCCGTAGGTGCACTCACCTCAAAACCTTTTGCTTTTAAAGCTCGAAATTGGGAACTAAAAGGAACCGAGACCATTGACGTTACAGATGCTGTTGGTTCCAATATTCGTATTGATAGTAGAGGTCCAGAAGTCATGCGCATTGTACCACGCCTAAATGAGGTATGCTTTTTTTATTTTTTTTAAAAGGGAAACATTTCTTATTGGCCCGTCGTTGACCTGGCAGGACATTAATGAGGAATGGATTTCAGACAAAACACGTTTCTGTTATGATGGTTTGAAGAGACAGAGATTAAATGACCCCATGATTCGGGGTGCTGATGGACGGTTCAAGCCCGTTAGCTGGCGTGATGCTCTTGCTGTGGTGGCTGAGGTCATCCACCAAGTCAAGCCTGAGGAAATTGTTGGAGTTGCTGGTAAACTTAGTGATGCAGAATCCATGATCTTACTAAAAGACTTCTTGAACAAAATGGGGTCAAATAACGTGTGGTGTGAAGGAAATGGTAAGAACACAAATGCAGATTTACGTTCGGGATATCTTTTAAATAGCGGTATCCATGGATTGGAAAAGGCCGATTGTTTTCTTCTAGTTGGTACCCAGGTAAACATAGTTCAAATTTCTAAACTTGGTTTATTTCCCTTTTATTTTTTTTTATAAAAGTTTATGCAAGTTTTGCTGAAATGCCAGCCGAGGGTTGAAGCAGCTATGGTAAATGCCAGAATTCGCAAAACAGTTCGAGCCACCCAAGCTAAGGTCGGTTACATTGGTGCACCTGCTGATTTCAACTATGAACATCAGCATCTTGGCACAGGACCTGAAACTCTAGTTGAGATAGCCGAGGGTCGCCATTCCTTCAGCTCAGCACTCTCAACTGCTAAAAACCCCGCAATCATTATTGGTGCAGGTGTCTTTGAACGTGAAGATAAAGACTCTGTCTTTTCAGTCATTCAATCCATCACCGCCAAACACCAAAACTTAATCAGACCCGATTGGAATGGAGTCAATGTTTTGCTCCTCAATGCTGCCCAAGCTGCCGCCCTGGACCTTGGTCTCGTACCTGAATCCGACAACAGCATCGAATCTGCAAAATTCTTGTATTTAATGGGTGCTGATGATGTTAATCTAGACAAGCTTCCAAAGGATGCCTTTGTGGTTTATCAGGGGCACCATGGTGATAAAGGTGTGTATAGGGCTAATGTGATCCTTCCAGGAGCAGCGTTTAGTGAAAAAGAAGGAACGTACGAAAACACGGAAGGTACAGCTCAGCAAACTGTGCCAGCTGTCCCTACTGTTGGTGATGCAAGAGAAGATTGGAAGATAATTAGGGCTCTTTCTGAGGTTTGTGGCATCCGATTACCTTACGATACCATTAGCGGGGTCCGGTCAAGAATAAGAACAGTGGCACCAAACCTGTTGCATGTAGATGAGAGAGAACCGGCTACATTTTCCGGGGCGGTGAAACCCGAGGGCTCAAGCAAGGTGAGCGCAACACCGTTTGGTGTTACGATTGACAACTTTTATATGACGGATGCGATCACAAGGGCGTCAAAGATAATGGCACAATGCAGTGCTTTGTTGAAGAAGTGAGTGGATGTTGGAAGTTATAATAAAGTTAACTTTTTCAGTTTACCAAGTGATGAAACACTGTTCTATTTTTCCAGTTTCAAAGAAGCATCAAGAGAGAGCAAAGAAAACAGTTATATTGATTGCCATAAGTAGGGTTTATGCTCATAAATGGCAGCTTTGACACTGATTAATGGTTTGTAATTTTTTGTAATTTTAAGGGGTACTCTACCGGATTTGAGATTGTTGCCACATTCTTGTTTTCTTGGATTATTGCCAGAAAAACTATGTCAAGATGCGCATAAGGAATATTTCCGGTCTTCTTTTTTGTATATTGTCACGTTACTAGATTTTTGTTCCAAAGCCGTATTAAACTACCATCCCATTCAAATATCCAATGTTTCATGTTCAAAGACCAGCAATGCCTTGAAACACAGTTACCCAATAAATTGCAGATTTCTAGCACTGGATAGAACAACTATCTCTAAATCTATATTTCGGCAACAAAAAAAGTTATAAACTTAAACACCTCAGGGCCACATATCTGTTTTTAATAGTAAGCCCTTTAAAGTAACTAGTTTCACGACAACTAATGCTATAAACGGTTGCTTGAAAACTTTGTTCTTTTGTCCACATACAGATACATATGGTCTTCTGACTCCTATGCAGTTACCTTCTCCACAGATTTTGAATCCTTTTCTAGTCTTTTCCTACAACAAAATCATTAACTTTAAGTATAATGCAAAGCTCGTTTAACACATGATATTAAATGATAATCATACTATAAAAAGACTTACTTATCTTGCAGCTTAACCAATGATCTAGGCCTCTCGTAACCCTCCTCCTTATCATTCGGCTTCTTCCCTTGATTTCTTGATTCTGGTTTCCAGCTTGCTTTAATAAGCGATTCACCTAATAATTCAGCAATATCTGTTGCCATGGCCTCGGCTTTCTTGACATATGGAAAAGTTTCCTCCTTGAAGTGATTTGACAGCCATAAATACATAGAAACAACTTGATGCTTACTCTCAAGATCTAATAACTCTGTATCATTTCTAGCAGAAGACGTTGGCATTCCCATAGCTAGACTAACAGGCACATTTTGAGAATACGATTGAGCAAATCTTAATAAATGATACATAGCTTTTGGGTCCCTAATATTAACTGGAGCAAAGCAAAAGTTAAAACGGTCTTCAAGAGAGAGTCCTTGAACTTTCTCCAACATATTAGCAACCTTTTTTATGTGATCATGTTTGCTCAGAAAGTAACACCCATCCAAACGACAATTTTCCGCAAATTTTTGAAGTAACTGTGAGAAGGTAACATCTGCAAGCTGCCCAGCAAATAACTCAACCTGCTCGTAGAATGGGAACAGACCCACTTTAGTAACTTCATCAAACGGTTTCTGTAAACACTCTATTAAATAATCCAAATCATCTAAGTGTAAAGTGGTTGTAAGCCCATCAGGGTATATACTTCCTCTTCGACCCGCTCGACCCGCGATCTGCTTTACTTGTGATGCAGGAACGGGCACAATTTTATCACCATTGTATTTTGAAAGAGTGTAAAAAACTATCCGTCTTATATTGAGGTTTAACCCCATTCCAACTGCATCACTTGCAACCAATATGTCATATACATTACCCTGTTCATTAAACAAGTTAGCTTGGTGCCTACGGGTCTCTGGTGGTAATGCACCATATATAACACAACATTTGTGATTTGTGTGTTTTTCAATGGCTAATTTCACCTCAAAAATCTCTCTTCTTGAAAATGCAACAACACAGTCTCCCGAACGAACGTTTCTGATATCTCCTAAGAGAGTCTTGGCTTCAACCACTAATGGTTTGAATCTTTCATAATGATTTTCAATCAATTCGTCTCCAGTTTCTGCACAAATCTTTCTGACAATACCCAAAACACTTGGATCCCCACATAAATGTATCTCATCAGCCTGTAAACCAAGCAAAGCCCGTGTCCATGCATAACCTCTATACACATCTGACATCATCTGAATCTCATCAATAACAGCTACCTCATATAATTCATCTGTAGACACCATTTCAACGGTGCAAGCAGTGTGATTTCCAAAAGGTACATATTTTTTTTCTTGTCCCGTAAGTAGACTACAATACACACCTAATGAGTTTACCTTATCAAAAACTTCCATAGCCAAAAGCCGAAGAGGACTACAATAGATACCTTTTTTTGCTTCCATAAATCTCTGCAATGCATTATAGGTTTTACCACTATTCGTTGGGCCACAATGATATACAATTTTACGTTTAATTGCTCTAGCAAAAGGAAACCATGTTTCAGGTTTCGTTAGGTCTGCAGAAGAAATCATACTTCTGAACTTCTTAATCTCATCAGGGAACTCTTCTAAACAATACTCAACAAATATAGGAAAAAGAAACCTCTCAGATTCATTACCAGGACCCAGAGACAACAAGTAATCGACAACATCACGGCTGCATTTCTTGAAGACAAAATTTCGAAACTGACGTGCAGCAGTTGGGAAAAAAGAAGCACTAATATAAATAGCTAGAGCCTGGTTTGAAGCCCAACCAGACCTTCCAAAAGACCGAAAAATTTCGCTAAGTTCTTCCCACTCTTCAGGCCCCACCTTCTTCACAGTCGGGCCATCACGAAGCCTACGGTAAAGTTCTACGGGATCAAGAGCTGCAACATGTGAAAATCCCTCGCTTGTCGATGCAGATACTTGATCTTTGGTTTCATTATTATCATCATCATGTTCTGATATACTAGATTCGGCAGTTTCTAACCTAGAACTAGAATTCACGGTTTCATTCGGTGTACAATAGAATCTCTTGTTGATATTAAGAACCCTAAAATCTAAACCGAAAGTGGAAAATTTAGTGAACTGGGTTCTTTCGGGGTGATAAAAACAAACAAATTTGAGTATTTGTGCCGAAGGATTATGTAATTCATTGCAAGATGAAACACGCGGATTAGAAGATGAGAAAAATCTAACCTTTGAAAGCTTGAATTGTGAAGAACAAATACGTAGAAGGCGTGTTGCAGGATTTCTTGCCATTGAGATTGAAGAACAATAGCAATAGCATTACATGATACGAACAAATAGCAGGTAAATATAACGAGTTAGGAAATCCGAAACGGAGGGAAAGGCATGGTGGTGGCGAAAAGCAAATGCTTATAGAACCCTAGAAATATCAAATAAGGGGTAAAAAATCACAAAAACATTCGGAAAAGAATGAAAAGAAAATTAATAAGAGAATTTTTTCATGTCTCTGAGTTAAAAGAAATGAAATTAAAGAGGAAAGATATACGTTTGTGTTTCCGCATTAGAAAAGAAGGAAAGAAAAATAGTCATTTTACAGTAATATCCTTACTTTTTAAAATTATTTATTGTGATTAAGGGTTAGTCAGTTACGACAAATCATAAAGATTTTCTTTTTCCTTCCTTCCAAATCCTCCCACTTTTAAGAGGAAAGTTTAGAAGAGGAAGTTAATCAAACTTTCCTTCCAAATCCTTTCTCTTCTTTTTTAAAAATATTTCTAGAACACAAAGCCTTTTTTATTTCCTTCCTAATCTCTTCCTTTCTCTCCGAATAAAACATATATATAGCAAGAAGCTAGAAATTATACCGAGAATACATGATAAATTTTAACCATAATTACAGTGTTCCATAAACCTGAAAATATCCAACAGAATAGAAGAATTATGATCAATCTAACCAAAAATTCGCAAGTTATTTAAGGGCAGTCATCCGGTGAACTTGAACCAAACGACCTTGACTCTGACATTGAAACGACATCCCCGAACAAAACACTACCGTTGGACCCACTAGGTGATGGCAAAACGAGATGTTTGAATAAATTATATGAAACTGCCTCAACTGTTCTAAAAAATCCACTAGACTAGACTACCAAAACTACTATCAAAATCGAATCACCCATAACCAAAATGAGTCACAACACAACCTCCTGAAGCACCCAAACCAAAATGGGCCTTGAACTAGCTGACATTAACAGTTTAACACCAAAGCAAACCTTGAACATACCTAATGCCAAATAGGCATACCAATTCCTTACCGTGACCACTACAGATGATTTAGTTTATACGTATCTGATTAATTATTGGCACATTTTGACTAAAGCTTATTGGATGAATTTTGTTAATACGTTATAGATTACATTCAAATATTTATGAAGGCTCCTGTTTAATCTTTCTACACATTGAATCGGCGGTAATCAATTCTCTCCCTCTCTTTGATCTTTAGAATTAAAAAAGATTTATAATCTTTTTCCAACTTTAAAATACTATTCTAACATTATCAAAATCATCCGCATTTTTTCTACCAAATTCCTAAGGGTACCAATTATATCTTGACACTTGTAGGTAGTGTTTGTTAGACAGTAATGAGGAAGGAAATGAAATGTCCAATTCCATTCCTTCGTTAAAAACTTGTTTGTTTGAGATAAGGGAAAGGAAAAAAAGATTTCTCATTCCTTCACTTTCATTTCATCCACTCCCCCTGGTTTTTTTTTCATTCCATTCCTTGTCTTCATAAAAATTGACCATTATACCCTCTAACTAACCCACGATCCTATCCCTAGATTATCTTCCCCTGTTATATTTCTAGTCCATTATTCCTGCTTCTTTTCCAATCTGATCGTGACTCGTGAGTTACTGAAGCATCAATCTGATTTTTATTTATTAATGATAATCTCGTAGTTTTGATTTTTATTAATTTTTTAAAGATGTGTAAAGTGTATTTAAAATAAATTTTTATATATGAAATTATTTAAATTTAAGTTATATCTATTTTTTAATACATGGGCATTTTGGTCATTGTTTATTTATTTCATTTCATTCCAATGTCTATTTCTGTCTACCAAACATACTGCAGTAATGATTCATTCCATTTCATGAAAGTAACCAAACATGCTGATGAAATGGTAATGAACTATTCAATTCCTTTGTTCATTTCATTCTTTTGTCTATTTCATTCCTTTATCATTCTTTTTCGTCCAAACAAACAGACCCTAATCCAAATTCATCAAGAATACGAAGAAATTCAAGAAAAAAGAAATAAAAAACTATATACTAAACAAGACACTCCAGAGTGAATACTTACCACCAAGCTCTAAGCAATTAATCGATACCTATATACACAAGAATACTAAATAAAACCAAATTACACAAAGAACTGATGAAAGCAACAAAATTAACACAACGACCGCTAAAAAAATTACTTTAAGAAAATTTTAAAAGGTAAAAACTTGCCTGTAAATGTAGTTGGATTTCGATTTTCGATTTTTGGGGAACAGAGATTTCGATTTCAATTTGTTTAATGGTTGCTGCCTTGCTTGGTGAGAAGATGGGGCATCGGTCTTTGACTTTCCTCCTTGCCGTAGAGGGAAGATGGTTGCCGACTTGCCGTCTAGAGAAGAGATTTCGATTTGAGAGGGGGAGTAGCTGTTTGGCGAGAGTCGAGAGAGAAGCACTCGTTCCTATTTCTTCGACCCGTATGACCCGTAGTTGGATTTCCTTGTTTTTTATTCCACCCAAGCTAACCCATGCATATACCAAATTTTCCACTCAAGTTCATCGATCTGACATTCATATTACATCTATATGACTCAAGAAAAAGTGGACAAAAGAGAAAGTAAAAAAACATTCCAATCCTGTATGCGCAAATTAGACGAACAATGAGACGTTTTGATCATAAGGACCAATAAAAAGAAAGAAAGCGCGCAAGAAAAAAGATGGACAACACTCTTGACATGATCGTCGACCTCGCCCCTTCCCTTGATAAGATAAACATATATAAACCTATAATTTTGATTTACTTCAACTGAAAAATCTCTCTATATGTATTTGTTTAACAAAAAAGAAATAAAGAAAAATTACTCTTTACAAATGAAGTTGTGAATGTGGGCATGCAGGATTTGGCTAATTTGCTAGCTAGCTAGCTAGCAGCGGCTGCCTCTGCGGCAGTTAAGAGCTCCAGCACTGGAGGTGATGGCAGCGACCAAGGCAGATGATTTTGCTCCCAAACTAGAGGCTCGAGCATAGCTGGCAGCAGCTCCAGCACCAGATGGGATGAAATAAGCACCGTTCAGAAGTAGGTCACCTTCTGATCTCCAGTTCCATCCATGCCATTGCCTTGCATCCATATCCACTCTCTTCGTAACCTAAATTATTATTATTTATAACTACCCATTTTAAAATATATTTTGATCCATTAACGTACGTATTGAACTTATAAAAAAGTTACATATATATAATTTATATATTGAAAAGAAATTAAAGGTCACACTTGACTCAAACAGAGAACTTTTTTTCCAGTTCAGTGTTATCTTATTGATGTGAAAAACATGAAAAAAAACAAATAAGTTTCAAAAAGTTAATCTTGTGATTTAAGAAATTATTAAAAGGAAAATAAGTATTTATGAGTACCTCCCATGTCTGCATCTGCAATTTATTTACCAAAATTCACTTCCTCATGTTACATGTATTTTTATCAACTCTATAATTCAATATTTGGTACCTTGGCATTCTTTGAATAAGTACTTCTCCAAAATGATTGTAGGCAATAGTCACCTGTTTTAACCAAAATAATTAGATATCTCAAGTAGTTACAAGAGGTTTTTTTGGGGGGATTAATTTGCTAATTAATCATGGTGGTTATGGTTAACCACCACCTCATCTTTTTGACTTTTCCTTAAGATCGATGAAACCTTATTAAACAAACTTAAGGTTATGATTATCTATATGCTACATTAATAATAAAAAACAACCATATATTGGTTAGGCTTATATATTTTTAATCAACGATTTACGCACCTCGTAGTGATGAGTAAAGTAATTGTTTGAAATGGTGATGGCATCCACAAGTCCATCAGCACAATTAGACAACGAATTATGATCGACCCATATATGACTTGACCCGAAAATGGAGATTGCATCACCATCAGCCATAGTCCGCCACCCGTAATGCAAGGGAGAGCTTCTTACCAAGACATTCCCGGTGGGTTTACAATCATGAATGTGTAAACCATGAATAATAATGTTGGTAACAAATTGGATTGTAAGGCAAGCTCCATTAGCAATGTGTACATTGACCCCACGAGCATCGATGGTTTTGAAGCTGTTCATGATAAGCTCTTGTTTTAATTGGATAACCATGTCACGTTTAAAGACAATCCATAGTGGTTCAACTTGGATGACAGCATGGCGTAGGGTGCCAGGTCGTGGGTTGACGGGGTCATCATCTCTGGAGTCAGTGACCACGTAGTACCGCCCATCACGTCCCCCAATGGCATTCCTGCCAAAACCAATGCCACAATCCGCCAGTCGCCTGCGGTTGCGCCTCCCATTTAGGTCACATCGCCAGCAATCATCAATAGGATTACCACTACGACATGAAAAATATCCAAGTTTCCTCCTCTCAGTGTTGTTTCTCATGCTCCTGCTCAACATCAACCTCAGAAATCATTATATATGGTAATAAAAAGATCAGGCTTTGCAGCAATTTGATGTTAACATGTATTTTCAGTTTTTTTTTCATTCAATTGTGGAGGACCAATTGAACTGTTGGAGGAAATGGTTTGTAGAAGGTAAGAATAACAATATAACTTGGATAATTTCGTGGATCGCGTTCAATACACTTTCCGTAATCTGTAATTCCACCATTTTGCCTGAGGTATCACGAATTCAGATATAGGATAATCCAAAAAACTCGATTTGAGACTATTTCGTCAGAATAACGACTTGTAATTGTATTCTTTTGTACGTATATCGTTTGTATACTTTGTGTTCCGTATTTCCGCCTTACGTATAACGTATTTTCTGTCCACAAACGTCAAGGCCGAATGGCCTATTTATAGGCGACCATGAGGCGGTTACCGGCGGTTGAGGGGCCGCCGCCAGCGGCGGCTTGGCGGCGGTTGGCAGCTGGAACCC
>JAUEJL010015330.1:0-21966 GCA_032274825.1 Drosophyllum lusitanicum | reverse complement strand
AAACGTAGATAAAAATGAGACGGTCGCAAATATATAATTATTTTTTCTCTAAACAAAATATATCACAAGTTACTAAATATAATTTATAAACAACCTATAATTAATTACATTAATATACCTTTTCTTTTAAATATGTTATAAGATAAGATATGAAAATAGTTTTAGTTTTATTATAATATTAAAATGCAAATTTTAAGTTAGTGAAAATGTTTATTTTTACATACATAAATGATGATGAAGATAATTCCCAAAAATTTATAACACATTGACCACTTAAGTTCTACAAACATAGGTTGGTCCCGAACACTAGACTTACAAACTTTCTTAAATATTAAGACATTTAATTTAATAGTTTAAAAGGGATGTGTATTAGAAAATAAAATTGATATATCCTCCTACTCACAGAATGACATGTAGAATTCACTAATTCTTTTTTCTTCACATCTTTTATTGATTTTGACAATTATGTTGATGTGAGAGTAGAAAAATAAGTAGAAAGAAATAGTAAAATAATATATCACCTTTCATTAGAAAAATATCTTTTACTTGTTTATGTGTGTATATGTATGTGTGAATGCGCGTAAACACACGCTAAAGAAAATAAGGCACATTAATTGTTTCATACTAAATTAAAGACCAATCGTTATATATACAAGTTATAATTTAATCAATTAAAAGTTGGTTGAAACTGTTTAATAATAAGAATGTGTGACAACTATTTTGTTTTTATGACGACTAGGTTTCAAGCTCGTGTAAAAACGAATATGTCTGTACGATATTGGTTAAATGTATTTGATAGTAATATTATTCTTTATAATAAGTAGAAAAGAAAGTTTTTTCAATAAGTTTAGTAAAACCTTCTATCACAAGATCCTTATAATCTAATTGTGAGATTGATTTGCTTGGTTGTGATATTGTTGCTAATATTTTTGTCATGTCAGCACATAGTTGAATTACTTCTTTATAGTAGTACTTTCAAAAGTCTTGAATGACATCGTGTGTTCTGCTTTGACATCATTATGTGTCGTTGGTGCCAAACTAGTAAGGAAAAAATGGTTAGAATTTTGTGTATCGGAACATTCTTGTGTTTAGTTCATACGTAGGTTTTAGGTACTTATAGTTGTGTTGTTGGCATATTTGCTAGACTGACTTGATTTTTCGTAGTTTTCCGGTGTTGATCTGTTTCATTTAAAGCTGAAATGTTTATTTTTAAATAGTGTACACATGTAATGTATATTGAATTCAAAATATGATATATATATGTGTGTGTGTGTGTGTGTGTGAGTGTGCATGTATGTTGCAAGGCTCATCAAATCTAAAATTTTACACACATACACATATATATGTGTGTGTATTTTATTACCAGTATTTCCATCATTAATTGTTATGATATCTTCTTATGTAGTCTTATTAACCTCTTCGTCCGTATGAATGATTTCTTTCCCGGATATGTTAAAGTGTGTAAGGTTTATCATCTATTCTATTATGTGATCGAATATGAGATAATGTCCTTGTAAGATTTTAAGATTTGTACATAACTTTTTGCCTAGTTGGACTACATAGACCAACTGGTAAAGCTCCATCGAATGCCACATCAAGCTCATATACTCGTAAGTGAATATATATTGCATGTTCTTTGTAGGTGTCAAAGTTGATTGATTGTAGAAATGAATTGCGTAAGTCCTGGATGTGAGATGCTTGACATGTTTTGGATACTTCTCAGGTGTGACCGGGAGTATGGGATTAACATACTATGATATCATAGAAAGTACAACACACAATGATCATCACCTGATAGAAAGTTGAACACTCAAAGCTTAAATATATATTAGCATAAACAAAAACAAAAAACATATACCGCTGCTTGAAACTCAAAACGACAGGATCATCAGAATTTAAAATAATCTTTGTCCCAAAATAGCAGTTTGAGACACAAGGTTTTCCTATAACATTATAACAAATAGTGGAATGAAGTACAACAGAAAAATTGTACATTGGTAAAAAAAAAATATAGCAAAAAATTTAACTAATTACCTGACTAAGCCTAGGGTTTTACAAGCTGTAAAATGACAATTACATGCACGTCTACACCACAAGCAGAAATACACTTTATAAAGTGGTCAACATGCTCAGCCCAAAGGGTGCAACGTATGTGTTGCCTTCTATTTTGTTTTTCCAACTTAGGGTGTCCACAAGTTTAATAAAAAAAAAGGAAACATTATTCAAACATAAGTGCTAGTCAAATTTTAAAAACAAAATAAGTCATACATACATCTCGCTTACTAGTTGGAAACAAACCCTTCGTGTAGAAGGTTCATTATATGTTGTATCAATGAGATCAGTGTATTCACCTAGGACACTAACAACATATACATACCAACCCGTAAAACAATATGAAGAATTATGAAAGTCTATGTATTCCATTAATGAAGACATTACACACACACACACACACACACATATATATATATAGACATTCACTCTACCATAAAACTTTAGAACTCATCCAAAGATTCATACAACCAAATAGCACAAATGTGCATGACTTTACGTAATTCAAACATAATGTTATTTTTTTATAATGATCGAATAACATAAAATTTTGAAACTCAACTCAATATTCATATAACCAAATAGCATAAATGTAGATGACTTTAAGGTATCTACAAATACTGTTAAGAATATGGAGAAAACAAAATTACCTATGGCTTGGTTTTTTCCAACTTGCTTTTCAAGAATGCTATCAAATTTCGTGAATGAAAAGATACCGAGTTCAAGTGGAAAACCGTTGCTTAATTCTTTCACGAGTGTGCGGGAGAAAATTAATATAGTGAGAATGTGGGGTCATTTTAACGTGAACATTGTTATCAGCCACGTCAAAATTGTTAACAACATACAAACCACCCTAAACAATCAACCATTGGAATTTAATTATCAACCATTTTTTAACGGTTGATGAAATCCTAGTTCCTTTTAAACCAAAAAAACATAGATAAGTTTGTGATATCTTGTCCAGAAACTTAAAGAACTTTTAAACAACAGACGCCCAGCGACCTTTAATTGAAACTAACTCAAAATCTAAAATCTACCCAAACATACAAACATTTACATATGTGAATGGACATACAAACATTTACATATGTAAATGGACATACATAACTCCCATCAAAACCATTTCAACGCTATAAGCTTCAAATGGTTTCATATACACATGTTGCCGTAAGCGCACCAGACGAACCTTGATTCTCCAACCATCAGAATCAGGGTTAACTTGACGTAATAGATGATGTTCTTTCTTACTAATTCACTTCAATTAGGAATTTAACAAACCATAAGATGTGTCACATAAAATAAAAAGGTTTTAAGTTATAGAAGATATAGATGTATAGGTTTGTAAGTTTGTTATAAATGTTATTTTTAAAAGTTATTTAATAAAATTCATCGTATTATAAAGATCGATCCGTTAGAAAAATACCAGGTTCAACATTTAGACTTAAATGTGTTTTAATGTTAAGGAGAAAAAGAAGTTTTTATCTCCTGCTAAGTTTCCGTAGTCACTGTTAAATCATAACTAGTATCAAAATCCAAGAGATGTAATTAACGAATTACAAGTGTGATTTGTTAGAATATAAAGTAAATGAAAATAATATTTTCCAAACAAAAAAAAATGGCGAAAATATTTACCTCATAATTAAGGTTTGTTGTAACAAAAGAATGTGAAAAAAAAGATGCTTACCGTTTACGTGAGTAAAAAGTTAACATGGCGAAATAATTTTAATTGAAAGTAAAAGTAAAGGTTGCATATTTTGTTGTCGATTCATAAAATGGATGGGACTGGTTTTGGTCGGTAAACAAAGGCATGCATGCAGAATTATTATTATTATTATTATTAATTATTATATATGCGCCGTGCGCGCATTTTCAACTAATGATCATAATTATTATTTCGAAATTGAATAAATGATGTGTTATATTGAGTTGAGTTTAATAAAGTTTATTTAAAAAACATAGTCTTGAAATTTTAATATTTAATCACAGGTGATTCAGTATACAATTACATGTGATTTGTAAAAGCATTACATGTGAATTACGAAAAATTACGAAAATGCTACTCCGTCGAAATTTTTAAAATTTAATCTGGACTATTGATGACATTAATCTAAAGGTTAAAATTAGTCTATTAAAACTATAAATTAATTATGCACTATATTGAACATTCTTCTATATTAACTACTCAATATAAACGTTAATATATTTATATTATTTGTTCGTAAAATCCCTCATATATTGGATTCTTAATTGGTAAGATTGAATGAAGACCATAACTTTTTTCCTCTTGCAATTTTCATAATTATTGCCCTAACTTCTAGTTAATTGTTTTTCTAATTATTATATTTATAGTTCTTAAACCATAAATTTTTTTCCCCGAAAGATGTGATATAGTGTATGAAACAAAGTATAATACGTCTAAGAAATTATGAAAACTTTAATTACGGTTAATTGACTCATGATTTAAATATCATTGTTATATATAATCATAGCCCCTATGCTTTTAGAATATTACAATTAGAAGCAAACTTTAAACATAATCTTTAATTCTTTAATTCTTTAATATATATTTAAAAAATAAGATTATTATGTCATCAAACTATTTTTAGAATTCTTTTTACCAATCATGTTTCTTTATTTTGTCAAATATTTTAGAATTAGTCGTTTTTATGTCAAAAATCTTAAGTTTTATATATTGTTTAAGATTTTCATTTTTTTAGATGATTTAATTTGTTAACATTAAAATATTTTAACAAAAAGCTTTATTTAAATCATTTAATATATACATTTTTCATGATTATTAATCTGCATTCTTCGTCATCTCTTTCAAATGTATCTCTTAATTCAACAACTCTACAAAGATGTTCAGACTTATATCTTACAACACCTGCCAGACATACCAATAATAGCACTATTTATATTTGTTACTATAATTTAGAAATAGGTTTACATGAAACATTATCGAATTGCAATGACATGAAGGTACATTAATCTATATAAGATCAGTTATAAATATTTAAAGGGAAACACCATATCATGACCTTATAAATTATGAAGTCAGTATTTCTTCTAACAACCAACAATGCAACAATAGAAACTCTTATTCAAGTGGAAGGAAATTTAAGAGTTTATAAAGAAATAGTGATATAATGTTAAGCTAGTAATAAATAGATACAACAAGCTTCTAATGTATAGTAGCTAATTAAAATACAATGCAAATATTCATTTACAAAATTAAAATGTTTTTATTTGTAAGAGAGTATTAGATGCAACTTTGTTTGTAAAGCAATTCTTGATTAACTAAATTTCAAGTTAATTGTTTTTCTAATTCAATTGTTTTTGTCTTTTGGGAAAACACATTGAACACACAAGGATGAGTTGTTTTAACGATGCAGCTCTGTTTCATACGAAATTTTTAAGTTTGAGTTTAATTTTATTTTAGAAAAATAAGATTTTATTAGAAAGGGATTAATTTCGTATAAATGATAGAGTTGTAGTTATTAATTTGAAAAATAACTTACGTAGTAAAGATTATGTGTTTCGTCTATTAAATCTTTTATGATGTTTGGTTATAATTGTTGACTAACGTTACACATCAGATGAAAAATGATTTTATAATATGTTTAACAAGAGTCATGACCTACTCTATTACTAATAGGTAAATGGTTTTGAATTGAAATCTTACAAACTTACATATATGGTATCGAAGCAAAGTTCGTATATGGTTGGTTAAAGGTCATACGGATTCCACGTAACCCATAAGTAGTCACGTGTTAGTCGTGAAAATAAAAAGAATGCCGTAAGTGAAGGAGCGTGTTGAGTAACGTCCCACGTCGAATGAAAAGTGACTTTGTAACATGCTTAATAAGGGTCCAGATCTACTTCACCATTAATAGTCAACTGGTTTTAAAGTGAAACACACAAACTTATAGAAATTACTTTTAAATAATTATATACGACTATAAAGTCTAGATTACATGTCTTATAAAAAATTATATTTAAATGTTCAATATCTTGTGTTTTCAGCTTTACCTCCAACTTCTACCGTACGTTTTAACGAAGAGAGATCCTTCATAAAAATAGTTATAATGTTCGGTTTAGTTCTCCAAAATATATTAAAGTATACCACAAATGTTAATGTGTGTATCCACCTTTCAAAAATGTTATTATGTGTATTGAACTTTTAATTTGTTGTTATTGTACGTATTTTGGTTACATAAAAAAAATATAAGTTTAGTACATACAATAGAAAGTTTAATACACACAATAACACATTTTTTAAAAGTTTAATACACACAATAACATTTTTGAAAGGTGAATACACACATTAACATTTGAGGTATAGTTTAATACATTTTGAAAAAGTAAACCCTATAATATTTTAAAAATACCTTAACAAAATAAACTAAGCTTTGGCTTACAACTTACAAGTTCAGTAGGATTGGTTGGTGCCACTAGATGAGAACCACAAAATTTATTTATTATTATTTTTTTTTTGTCAACAATCTTCGTAAATCCATAATAATAATTATAGGTGAAAAATCCATGCGTCATTTTCACGTTGTCATTCATGTTTTTATGCCAGAGATGTTTTACTTTTTAATTATTTAATATTACTAGTCGTTACATTGTTTTAATAATTTTGTTCTATGATTAAAATGTATTTATAGTCGATATTTCATTGTATATTCTTTTAGCGGATAGAGTCACGTATATATAGATGATTATCGATGATAACAAGGTTACACGTGTTGATATTCGATAGAAAATTATACAGAATATTTTTAAAATCAGATACAATGAAAAGTACAAGGAAAAAGTTTATAGTCAAAACAGTAAAACCGTAAAAGCTAATACAGGCTCTATGCTAAAAGGGCTTGTGATAAAAGAGCGGCCCCTTTAGCCATTTTTATAATGCTAACACCTCATTTGCAAACTCGCAATGCTACCGCTAAACGAATTGAGAGTTTGTAAAATTGAAAATTGCAAAGCGGAATGCACCTTGGTAAAAGATATCAGCAATCTGTAAGGTAGTCGGAACAAACTGCTAAGATATGCTACCAAACTGAAGATGATGATGAGAAAAATGGAAATTTTATGTTTGGTTCGTTCATGAAAAACCGAGTTGCGAACATTTTGAAACACTTTTCAATAGATGATCCAAATTGACACTCATTTCTATAATAAACCAACGTAGCCAAACAATTTCACAAGTAGTTGGGGTTATTACAAGATAATCGGCTTATGTAGAAGACCATAAGGTAACATCTTGTTTCTTACTCATTTATGATATAAGAGAGTCACTAGGAAAAAAAATACATCATCCAGTAATTGACTTCCGATCATTAGGGTCACAATTTTAATCAACATCACAATAGACACAAGTCTAAAGACGGCGTAGATTACTAAGTTTCCAACTTATAAGTTTGTAAAGATCCATAAATATTATAATAAACGATACAAAATTAAATATATTCAAATGAAATATAATCATTTTTTTACCGTTGACAAAAATTTGAAATTATAACAAAAATATTTATTTTGAATCGAAAGCAAAAGTAACAAGAATATAGGGCTTTAGGAAAGTGGGGGCCAAAAGGCTCGCAATTTTGTACTGGAAAGTAGAAATAGTAGGTGTGTGTTATGATGGTAGGTGACCGATAACATATTTTGTTCCATTTTTATGCGCAAATTCATTGCAACAAGGTTGACCATTTAATCAAACATTAATTTGTAGTTTACTAAAATTGTTTTATATGTCCCACACACCGGTGGACCTATTTCATGTGGTTTGTGTAGTTGCGTTGTGGCAAATTTGGTGTTGAAAAAACACTTTATTTCATGCTTTTTTTAAAGAATTTTTTTAACTTAGACAACATGACCGGTTCATAGAAATCTAAAGGCTGATAGCGTTTTGGGTTTCTAAAAGATCTTCAGAACTTAATCCAGACTGGCAAAGATAGTATAAAATTAAATATATTTATTTGATTTTTAGTTTGTCGGAATTAATTAATAAAATTATCCTTTGTTTTATGATCTCTATTAGACACTATAATGTTAAGATGTAGCTTAATATAAAAAACACAACAAAGCTTTAAAGTAATAATAGAAAAGTTTGCAAATTTTGATTTGTAGAAGTGTAGAACCCTCTTATTATTATCATAAAAAGTCAATTATTCAAGTGGAAAGAATTGTTACTCCTATTTGCTTTCCAATGTTTTAGGTCCGAGTTTTGTAACCCGATTACAAACAAGCACGTGCAACTCACATGGACAGAGTTCACATGCGAACTTCATTATCCCCAACTTGACCTTTACCAATAATGTGGTGCCACGTGTCATACTGGGCATACGTTCACGTGGCAAACATATGTTACGAACAACGTTACGGTATTCATATCTATGTTCCGTTAGTTAAGGATGAGTTTAATAATATATATTGTTTTAAATTTCTCTTTTAGAAAATGGATTTTTCAGCCGCTCAAATTAAAATGCGATAAAGGTTGTGACTTTTGATATAGAGATATTAATATGTGATTAGGATGTTCTGAAACATTTACGGCCATACTACTTAAAATGGTGTGTATTTGTACTAATTTCTCAACGCCCCTGAGTAACCTGAAGGAAACACCCTTTGTTTTTGTTTTTATTTATTTCTAGTAAAAATAGAGGAAAGTATTAAGTAAATTAATTTGATAGATACTCTAAAATGACTCTTATTGAAGGTTTGATAAGTCCTTAATTGTAATAATTTCTTTGGTAGTCCTCTAGATAGTCTACTTGCTTCACATAGGGGAGGTCAGTCAATGGATCAAATCCTGATCTCCAGAGGGTTTCTATCAAGAGTCGGTCAGGGGGTTATTTCATGAAACGATCACATGCAACACCCGTTAAACTGTACATCAAACCCAAAAACTCATATATCCATGATAACTTGAACCCAAAAAAACCCTTTAAAAATAGAAATAAGTACTTAATTGCCAAATACATGCTTAGTTTGGTTTTCACATTGATGATTGATGTAATATTTAATTATATTTATATTCATTGACTGCAAATGGAAAATAAATTATAAAACAACCGGGAATTACGGATCTTGGAGGTTTAGGCAAGGGTTTTCTGGCTTTGGAAACAGAGTGACGAGTGACGACGACCACAGCCACGTGCACTCCTCGTGAGTTACTCTTCTTTCAATTTTCTAATTTATTTTTATTTTTTGAAGTATCACCCATAAAATTTGAACTACTCCATTTATTCCACAAAAGTACAAATTTATTATATTATTATTGTTTAAAACAATGCAAGGTTTAAATATCCACATGTAAAGCCATTCCACGTAACAATCATCGTAATATATACATTCATAATAATATATAATTCTATAAAAAATTATGTTTAACTAATAATATTATAAGTTAATGCAACACATAACAAAGAAAACATATTCAATTTATTTCAATGAACTAAGAAATACTATAAGGCAATCAAAACCACATTCTTTATAAATAACTAACATAAAAAAAATACAATATTTATCTATATTATCATCGCATACAGTGAATTTTTGATGTTTTAATTAATATAACAAACTTGTGAAAGCATGACATGGTATGCAATGTCACATTCAAAAACCACTACTACTATACCATCAATCTCCAACCATCTGCTTACGTACCTTCAAACCGAACTCCGACAATCCTCAAACAAACTTCGACGAACTTCATAAGCCCCAACAGCCATCTATTTGGTCCACCCACAAGGCCACAACCTCAAATGCACTCAGCAATCCATCCATAGATCTTCAAACCCAATTCGGATGACCATGTAGGTCACGATGTAATTATTATTTTTGTATAATTGACCCAATTAAATGATACACAATTAAAAGTAAAAACAAAACTAATATAATATTTCCCTTGAAACATATAACTTATAAAAAGTATATAACTTCAGGAATATGCTTTTTAATCTAGCCATGTTATTTGGATCTATAGTAAACACTTCCATTAAATGCCACCGGCCCTCGAGGTATTTAACTCTTAATAATCAGTTGAATGGGGACATTGAGGGGTTCAGCTAACCCAATTAATTAATGGAATAAAAATCCACAAATATTCACCAAAACCTTTCAATTGTTGAAAACCAGAAACTTGATGAAAATCATGAATATCTTTTGAAAAACATAATACTCACCAGAAAATTATGATAAATATCGTTTATGTGTGTAGTAAATCTTTTATATGTTTTTAGATAGATAAATGAAATATAATGATTATATTTCTATAAAAAATAGTAATTAAATTAAATTTATAAGTAAATGAGAGTCTACACGTTGTCTCCATTGGGTTAACCCTTTTGCGATTTTGTATTTAATTTTTTATTATATGGTAGAAAAAATGCGTATTATAAAAAAAGGAGGGACTAGGGAGGGGTAATTTGGGTATTTTAAGGCGTAGTTATTAAGACGGATCTGTTTACCGACAAACTTGGGAGGTCGGCAACTGTCGGCCTGTGAACGGGAGAGACAAAAGCGGGAAAATTCCCATCATCTTTTTTCCTTAAATTTTAATTTAAGTAAGTACATATTTATGTTTTTTTAATAAAAAAACTCATTATTTCTTATTAATTATTGTTCTGCGTTAATGTATAGCAACATAAAATGTTAACCCCTTGAAAAGGTTAGATTCGATCATATTATGTTTGAACATTCCTAACAGTTGTTAGATACACGGTAAACCCTTTTCTTTTATAATCTAACCTTTCCCTGGTACGAGAAGACCGGGAAGGACGCGCCTATCAGAAGAAAATTTGTAACTTTACTAATTTTTTTTTTTCAAAATTAACATGCGAGATAATATTTTTTTAAATATTTGTAGGTCTAATATTCATATTACTTGTTAGACCATGCATATGGCCTCTCCCGAAGGTCTCGGGTTTCTTAGGGAACACCCGTACCCCCCATTTCGGGTTCCCCTCTATTTTTCCCATTTCGGCTTTGTGCACCCGACTAGCCCGAAGATTATTTTCTTTTCTTTTTTTTGGTTTTGTAGAGAGAGTAAGAAGAGAGAAAATATTTGGGTTATTTGGGATGAATGCTACTAGAGTTTTGAGTTGGAAGAAAAAAGAATAAAAAACTGATGTTGCATTTGAGTTTACAAATGCTATATTCATGACCTTAGATTACCAAAAAAATAAAAAAGTAAATAAATAAACGTGTACAGAAAGATATAACAAAAAGTTTATAATATTTGAAGAAATAATGTGCTCGTTAACACGTTATCAAGGTCATTCAAATTCGAACTGCTAGATACTCTAACCCAAGTGTCAATAATTGAGATGTCATGTTGTAAAGCTAGAAGGTGCGTAGTTATTTTAACCGAGTGAAAATATGGTATAATATTAAAGGTTAAAGGTTAATAGTAAATTTAATGATTGTCATCACTACACATTTTAAAAAATACGATGATTTTTATACAATAAAAAGTGTTGATACCATCACTAAACACTTTGAAAAAGGACGATGATTTTTACACAATAAAAAGTGTTAATACATAACAATTTATGTATTATTAATTTTACCATGTGTTATTAAATGTTTATGCCTGTTGTGTAAGGACAAAATTTGTCATGTACGAATCAGCTCTATTTGAAAAACAACTATTTAGGGGTGAATGAGGTTTAATCAATTAAATGGCTTATGATTTTTATATAACAATAAAAATCAACATAAACGGGTTGCAATCGGGTAAAAATTAAGACGATAGGGTGAAAGTGGATAACTAATAAATTAAATGGTTATGTTGTATGAGAGATGATTTGCACATTTTTGCCACACATAATAATTGACTTTTATATCCTATAATCTCAATATCTTTTATTCTCATTCACATATTGATGGGTATGATTGTCATAACAACCGCTGATTGTTGTGTATGATAAAATTTTGTTATATACAAATCATCTCCCATGTTGTATACTTTTAAATGATAAATGGGTTTTAAATTTATTATTTAGGTTTTACTTTGTAAGTAATATAAATAATTAATTGACAAAGTGACCTGGTAACCTGTAATAGGGGTTAAGTTTCACAAGATCTCAACACTTTTCAATTTTTCTTAATATTTTTGAGTGAATTCAAAGTATAAGTGACATTGTTAAAACACTTTTCAAACTCAGTTAATATTTATAAAATTTTCCCTTTTAAACAAATTTTTATTCGCCTACAAGTTTATTTATTCGAACTTATGAACTTAGATAAGTTATAAGCTTAAAGCTAGTGATGTTTTTATTTGATTAAAAACAATCGACTTACATATTTATCAAAATTTTAATAAATTCACGAGCTGAAAAATAAGTTAATGTGAATACTCTCTTATTCAATAACTAAGTTAGATACTCGTGTGATACACGTGTCTTACAAAAATGATGAATATTAAGTATTAATAAGAAAATATTAAATAATGATAAGACGCGAAAAAATAATAGATAGTAAGAATTTAAAAATAATATGTTCAAACAGTAAACAGTATTTATATAGTATAGGCTTTAAAAACCAATCAAATGATTATAGGATGCTCAATTAAAAAATAACTATTTGTAATTAAATTTATTTTAGTTTTTAACTATTTTAAAAATATCCAATTCAATATATTATGTTTTTTTAAAAATAAATTTTCAATTATTTGTATTTCCAATTCGATACACAAGAGTCAATAGTCAAGACAATGCATACATTTGTAAAATTACAAAGATTTTTATATACCAAAAAAAAAATCCATCTTCTTGTACTTACGAGTTTAGATCGATGTATATTAATAATTTATCTTTTATTAATATTAAGATATAAGAGATGATATTTCATTTTATAGTAGATTTGATTTTGAATAGTATCATATTGAGTTTTAATTTTAATTTTGACTAAAAAAGTTAAGATTAAATTTTATTTTTATTAAAATAAATGGCAGAGGTTGATTTGATAATTAAATTTTTATTTAAATAACAATTATAATTATTTAATAAATCTTCTTCATATTAGTATTTTATTTATTTTACAAGATATGTGTACCTAATACGACACCCTTAACATGAAAATTGTGTATTTTTCACTTTTGAATTGACAGAGACATTTTTAATAAGAAAGTGATCTTGTAAAATAGTCCTATTATATACAAAAGTTAAAATAGTCCTATTATATACAAAAGTTAAAATTTTATATTCTATAGTAAATACTTGAAGTTAATTTGTAGAAATAGATGATGGGGTAAAATTTGTTGATATCTTACTCTATATTAAATCATAGAAAATTATATTTTTTTAAATTAATTATCTCTAATTCAATCAATAAAGATCCTTAACTTTCCCAAATTTTGACTTTGATTCAAAATTATTTGTTAATTTTGACCCTTCCGTTCAATTGTGATTTCAGATTTGGTAAATATCAAATTTCAATTTGATTATAAGAGGCTATATGAAAAAAATATAGGGGGTTTCTCTCAATCTTTAGATAGATGTATGATTGTTTACATCTTATCTTTTTCATGTCTCGATCCGATAGGATTGAGACCTTTTGTTGATTTAATTATATATGTTTATAATTTTCTTTTATAACTTTTGATGTATAATGATTGATATAATTATAATCATATATGTAAGATTGTCACATTTTATCTACAATGTAAATTTTACCATAATCAAATTGGAAATTAAAAAGTATATTTCATAATCATTAAATAAAACGAGTTATCATCTTTGATTTTGTGTAAATCGAGATATACTGTTACATAATCTTTTTCTAAATAGAAACAAATATTTTCTTTATTATCTTTTTTATAAAACTATACACTAGTCAACATATTTATGGTTAATTTATATGTTTATGAATCACTAAGTCATTAATCTTTTCGTAAGAGTTATTTTGATTTAGGGTAAATGAAAATATCTATCTACAGCTGATCTCCTCTTCCCTTTCCCACGTTTAAGAGGGGCGTATGTTTCATTCTTAGGATTTATAATATGAGTTTTATGTAATAACAATGAGAAATTACAGTTAAAAATATTTTAAAATAATCCTTAAAATTTTGAAATTAAGAAGCATGAATTGTTTTATATTTAGGTGTCCGGCTCTTATTTTTAATATACTATGTTTTTTTATTATTATGCTTTGATAGGACTAATCGTGTATCACATGTGTATCTAACATATGAAGAAGTCGAGTACATAAATAACTACATGATATCAAATAACATTTTTTATCAAGATAATTTTTAAGAGTGAGTAATTTTCTTTCCAACAAATAAAAAAATTGAACACATAAATGATTAAATGATATTAATGTTAAACATTGAAGAGGTATCATATTTTAGTTCTGTAATATATGTTCGGCTAAACTTTCGTATCAATTTGAAAAATCGTTGTGCACACTAGATATACTTAATCCCTCAAGGTTTTATCTTTGTAACGGATGATGATGACCCAACAAATAAAACTATGAATGTAGTATACAAATAATTACTACAAAGATACGAAAGTAGTCTTAATTTTGATATTTGAACATTTGATATTAGTTATTTTCCCGTGGATATCATTTGCTTGTTTAAATACTTCTTCACATACGCACGCATCATTCAGCTAGTTTGTATTAATAAACAATAATTAATTACTCTAAATGTTGTTTATTAATACTAAATATATTCCGTTATTCGATTCGATCTCCTTTTCGTGTTCATTTCAAAATATCCCCTTTAACCTTACACTTAAGCCATCCCTCCTTCTCGGTTCTCAGTCGTTATCTACACCCTAACTCTGTTTCTATTCAGATTTGGCAACACTTGCATCTTTTTCTGAATTTTCTTCCAATCCTCTACGAATCTGAAGTGCCGAATTCAATGGAAAATAATATATATCCGTATTCTACACTCCGATAAGGGATTTATCGTTGCATTAATTTCTCTTTAAATGTTCGTTTGATGAAGCTTCCCTGCTTGTCATGGTGAGTTTGAGGCCAAACATCCACCAGAAGTCCTCATTTTTGCTTCGATTTTTCTCCAATTGATTGCAATAGATGCGAAGTTCATGGTTTTTTTTTCGTTTTATATATTTTTAATTTTTCATGGAATTTTCAGACCATGTCTACCTTTTCCCTGTATTCATTGATTGTAGAGATTTTTCCAAATGGGTTGATGTATATTTTCGTGTTGTTTTTTTTTTAATTTGATTTATGTAATTTACTGATCAAAATTTCATAGCTGGGTTGATGTCGAATTCTTGTTTTGTTTTTAGTTGTTGTAATTTACTGATCCAATTTCTGGAACCAGGTTAATGTTAATTTCTTATTTTGTTTTTCTTGAATTTACTGATCATGTTGCTGCAAATATGTTGTTGTCAATTAACGTTTTTGTTGATGTAATTTACGGGTCACATCTTCAAATCATCGTTATTTCTTATTGAAAACAAAAAGAGAAAAAATCTCTTAATTCAATCATAATCATGATTTTGGTTGATTTTCACCACGTTTTATGCTACTCATGATTTAGAATTATTTTATGAGCTTGTTGAATGCTAATCACAAATCATTGCAGGTTATTTGATGTTCAAGTTGGAGAATAACCATCTTTGGTTAGTGTAAATCATGGAAAATTCTGAAATCGAAGAGAATTTGTTTGCTCTTGGTGAACCAAAGGTAAAATAAGGTTTCTCCTACTAAATTGACCTGATTAATCATTTCATAACAAAAAATAGACAAATCAGTGATGTTCGTTTTTACATGAAAATGTATGTCGAGTATCAATTCACAAAACCTATTTTTTTTTTGGGAAAGTGGCCCTTGGATGATCCTTAATATAATCCTAAGATCAGAAGAAATTAATGTGGTCAATGTTTGGTAATTAGAACCATGTGTTGTGGTCAATCACTAGTTAATGAATTTAGTAAGATAACATACATGATAGAGTCTGCAAGTATGTGTGGACCTACATTGAAGCCGTGTATAGTGTATACCCTGGTTAGGAGTTCTGGATACACCACTGTCCATAAATACACCTTCCAAATCAAGGGTACACACATAAGTTTTACTTTTACATTCTCTATCCAGTGTTGTTTGTGCATATAGCGGATGCTCCTTTGCTTCTAAGTGTAACTAGTCATTTTGATAGATATCTGTTTATTAAAAACTTATGATTGTTTGTATGTGAGACTGACAGTGGTTTTATTGTAGCTACATGGAGAAATGTGCAAGACCCTTTCATTGTTATATGTCAAAGTGTTGAGCGTTTTTCCCGAATTAGAAGCTGCTCGTCCGCGAAGTACTTCAGGGATTCAAGCATTATGTTCTTTGCACATTGCATTAGAGAAAACAAAAACGGTTCTTCAGCATTGTGCTGAATGTAGCAAAATTTACTTGGTATAGACTCTTATCCTTTTCACGTATGTTTTTCATACTCCTACCATCCGAAAATAATGAAAATGTCCCCCTTTTCAGTAAGATTTTATCCAAATGTACTGATTTACCTGTGAACAGTCATTACAAAAACATTGGTAAAATGATTACATTTTGAGGTTCAATTGTATACATGACATAGTTTTCGGTGTGGAGGTTGTAAAATGTTATAACTTTTACAATGCAAAGGTCTAAGTCAACCAATTTACTCAAATTGAAGGTAATTTGGTTCCTATTTACTTGATGCAAGTAGAAACGAAGATGGAACTCACAAAATACAATAGAAGAAAATTGATATATGCGAATGACATCTTATTTCCAAGAAGGTTATTGGCCATTTGAGGTTTTATTTTATAATGAAGGGAGTACTTTTTAATCTTTTTTGTCTTACTCAAATGTATATATTTTGCAGGCTATAACAGGAGATTCTGTTGTTTTAAAATTTGAAAGGGCAAGATCGGCTCTTGAAGATGGTCTTAAGAGGGTTGAAGATATAGTTCCACAAACTATAGGTAGTCAGGTATTATAAGCAACTCGTTTGTTGAACCTTTTTATAGTCATCTTTTGACCAATAATTGAACAATTCTTTAGCACTGCCTCTTGGCTCTACTACGCCACACCAGAATGTTAGTCATTGAAACGACCATTTGTAAAATACAATGGGTCACATAGATGTTTCCCTCTGCAACCCTCAGCACTAAGGAGTAGATGTGGCAATATTGGCAGATTGTGTAACGAGTCGAAACATATATTCTTTGGTATGGGTTGGAAGGGGTCCGAGTGGGTTGACTGCAAACACTTTTTGCCTGGTTTCTATTTCTTTATAAACAAGTTTTGTGTTAAATATGTTATTATATTTATAACCTCACTTTTTGGACAGAAACACTCAAGTAGGTTGTATGCATTAAAAATACATCATGGGTGACTTTCGGCCCGATTGCTTTTTAGTTGATTTTCTTTTAATTTTATGCATTCGACCCTTTTGCTTCATAGCTAAACTTTTTGATTTTCATAGCTAAACTTTTTTATTTTAATCATTTGAGCCATTCATAAGCTAATGGGTCAAAGTTTCCACCTCTACCAAGGAGCCTTGAATCCCTTGATGCATAAGGGTAAATTGGTCTTTTTACTTAAAGAATGCCGCAAATTTGAAACTCTTACACAGAAACAAGAGTATTTTTTTAATCTAAAATTATGATGCATTTTTATCTAACGAGTAATTCCCGTTGTCCCAGATTTCTGATATTATAGGTGAACTCGAAGGAATAGAATTTTCACTTGATCCGTTAGAGAAGCAAATAGGCGATGAGATTATTGGATTACTTCAACAAGGTAGAAACTTTAGCAACACTAGTGACAATAATGAATTAGAAACTTTCCATCAAGCAGCATCTAAGCTTGGGATCACATCTTCAAGATCTGCTCTTCGGGAAAGAAGGGCTCTCAAGAAACTGGTGGAAAAAGCAAGAATTGAAGAAGACAAAAGGAAAGAATCCATAGTGGCATATCTTTTACATCTCATGAGAAAATACTCGAAATTGTTCAGAAGTGATTTCTCAGATGATAATGATTCACAAGGTTCAACCCCGTGTTCACCTACTATACATGGATCTTTCGAGGGTTACAGTGGGTCGGGGACCCACACTTTTGAAAGACAATTCTCGAAACTAAACTCTTTTAACTTCAAACCAAACTTCAGGCGGTCCGTGCAGGTACCTATTCCGCCGGAAGAACTAAGGTGCCCTATTTCGTTACAGCTTATGTATGATCCAGTCATAATAGCGTCAGGGCAGACATACGAGAGAATTTGCATTGAGAAATGGTTCAGTGATGGGCACAATACCTGCCCGAAGACTCAACAGCAGTTGTGCCATCTCGGTTTGACCCCTAATTACTGTGTCAAGGGTCTGGTGGCTAGCTGGTGTGAACAAAACGGGGTTATGGTTCCTGAAGGACCACCTGAGTCACTTGATTTAAACTACTGGCGGCTCTCCTTGTCTGAAAGTGAATCGGTGAATTCGAAACTGAGTGAAAGTGTTGGGTCATTTAAGCATAACAAGGGCATGAAAGTAGCGCCATTGCCTTTGGAAGAAAGTGATATAATTGAAGAGATTGAGGTTGACCATGAGAGTAATGTGTTTGAGAGGTATGATGAATTCTTGAATGTTTTGCACACCGAAGAGAATTTGAGGAAAAAGTGTAGAGTTGTCGAGAAAATAAGGCGGCTGCTAAAGGATGATGAAGAGGCTCGGATTTATATGGGTGCGAATGGTTTTGTTGAAGCGTTATTGCTGTTTCTGGAGTCTGCTTTGAATGAACAAAATGAGTTTGCTCAAGAAAGTGGAGCCATGGCTCTATTCAACCTCGCGGTCAATAACAATAGGTACGGCTTGTCATTTTTGCCTTTTTGGTATCTGAAGTTATGTTGGCGTATCGTGTTAAAGTATGTTAATACGGGATATCTTTTATCTGTTGTAACGACTCTTGTTTTTCTTTCAGGAACAAAGAAATAATGCTAGCAGCTGGGATACTTTCTTTACTGTTGCAAATGATCGAAGGGTCAAAATCAGTCAATGCAGCCATTGCACTGTACCTAAACCTTTCATGTTTAGATCAAGCAAAACCCATCATAGGTTCAAGCGAGGCGGTCCCGTTCCTAATCAAGGTCCTTCAAGGCACATTTGATTCACAATGCAAAATCGACTCACTTCATGCTCTTTACCATCTCTCAACATTCCATTCCAACATCCCGAGACTTATCTCATGTGGAATCATAACTGCCCTTCAACCGTTTTTAGTTGACTTAGATTCTAACTCATTGACCGAGAAAGCCATAGCCGTGTTAATAAACTTAGGCGTGACTAACTCGGGTCAAGACAAGATAATAGCGGCTCATGGTCTGGTTAGTGGGCTAGCGATGTTACTTGACATGGGTGAGCCCGAGGTCCAGGAACAGGCTGCTGCGTGTTTACTGATTTTATGCACAGGGAGTGACAAGTGTAGTGAAATGGTGCTTCAAGAAGGGGTCATACCTTCTTTGGTGTCGATTTCGGTTAATGGGACAATGAGAGGGAAACAGAAGGCTCAAAAACTGTTGATGCTTTTCAGAGAGCAGCGGCAGAGGGATCCGCCGGCGGTGGTGGTTCAGGGCAGTGGAGGGCGGTGTGAGGGCGGTGAAGAGCGGAAAGTGTTGAGCAAGTCAACATCTAGGAGGAAGATGGGGAGAGCATGGAGTTTTTGGCGGAAGAACAAGAGTTTTTCAGTATACCAATGTTAAATTCTTGATTCTTATCGTTAAAAGTTGTATAAATGAAAAATTTTAGTTTTTCTTTTTTTTTATAACATTTTTTTAAAACATTTTGGTATTATTATGTAGTGTTTTTTAGTTGACCACAATAGGAGATGTACAGCTCTTGCCTCTTGTAATCGAAGAATTTTGTCTCTTTCAATCTTTTTCTCTCGACAATTATGACTAATTTAAAACTACTTAAAAATAGTTATTTAACCCAAAATAATCTGAAATATGACGTATGCTTGTTGAATTGAAGGCATACAACACACTGCTTCAAATAGAAAGATATTGGTTTAATCTCAAAAACACAATCTATTTATCTAATCATTAAAAACTAATTATTACAATTTTAACTCACGATAACAAATCATTTAATTAAAAAACTACGATTATGATCTGATTATGCTTACATTAATTATCCGATTTGGGCTTCTCAATTCTCATGCAGACGATGTGCTGGAGAGATTCCTCGGAGACTTATGCCACCCTGTTTCAAACAGCTCAAATATCGGATCTTGATCCTCCGACTGAAGAATTTCATCGTTACTGCTAGTCGCACGTGCCGAATAAAGAATCTCGGGGTTCGCGTCCTCCATGCTGTCATTCTCTTCTTTATCCACATCATCAATAACTTCCACGTGGCTCAAGTTACTAACCTCTACTGAATTCCACGTGGCATCTAATTCTTCTCCAGATATCATGTTTTGATCTTCACCCGATTTCACCATGTTTGCGTATTCGAAAGAGTTTTCTGGTTCGGCTCTGTAACCATGGCACGTGATATCTATAACGATTTCCTTCTCGTCTTTTCTAAAAACCCGATCAAGAAAAGGTACCCTCTGCATAAAATTGGGTACATCGTGGTCAATGAAATCGTCAAACTTCGAAGGAAAAGATTCCGATGCTTTAACGAATTCATCGATTTTATCAAACAATGGGGTTGATGCCGGGAAGATCTTTTCGATTACGATAATATGATCATCAAAAAACGAGAGGATTGCTAGCCAATGATGTTCAATTCCGTATAAAAATTTGGCTTTTTTCCCTTTTGGCTTTGTGGAAATATGCATTCTTTTCAAGAGTTTTTGGAGAATGGAGATTATTAAGGATCCGAGAGTGAAGATTACGCGCCGTCGGCGAGGGGTCATTGTGGCGATGGGGATTGGCTCCGGGGTGACGGACGGAAAGCCGTTGTTAAAGGCTAAGAAATGTGTTCGTATGGAAATTGAAACGAGACCCATAAAATAACAATTTGGTGAAATGAAGAAGCCATTGATGAAGGATGGAGACGTTTAATTTGTTTTTGTTGTTACAAACTAATTAGTCGAAGTACGATGTAAATGTCGGAAAATTAGGTGGCAATTGACAAGGGAATTGAAGATGGAGGTTAGTTAGTTAGTTACGATCGTAGCCTACAGATTCGGACAATTATACAAGGCCGGAAATATTGAATGATGGTGGTGATATGTGGAGAATAACGATTTGCTATTATAATAAATAAACGTTTTTTTTAATATATATATATAAATAAATAAAAACATGTAAAGGCATAAAAGATTTGGAGAAATAAGTAGACTTCACTTGGTAATAAAAGCCAGTTGAAACTATTTATACTTAATCTTCTCAAAATTGTTCTTTGTTGGTCGTTTCATCGTGGTCAATCGGTCCTTAGCATGCATATAATATTGAGTACGTGTTTGACTCAGATATATTTGTTCTCTTTGAAGAAATCTCTGGTGAAATCACAACCGTATATTTGTTAATGAGTAAATACACTTTTCATCGTCGATGTATATCGTCTCGATTGCTCTCCTTCTTGATGTCATCATCCACTTAGGTAGGTAGATAAATTATCGTGGAACATTCTCCCCTTTTTATTTATATATATCTTTTTCGTTTTGAGTTTAATTGGTGGTGAGATTAGAGCTGTTAATGGGCAGATCGGATCGGATCTTTTAAATATCTGACCTGACTCGTAGACCCATTTAATTAGATTTGGATCTGACATATTAGCATTAAGATCCATTTAATTGGATTTGGATCGGATCCATTACTAATTGATCTTGACCCAGAGCGACCCATTTAATATTTTATTATTTATAGTATAATCTATCAAATATTTTTTCAACCCCTACCCCACCCCACCCCACCCTACGCTACCTATCACACCCCACCCCACCCCTAGCCCTCCC
>JAUEJL010015219.1:0-21970 GCA_032274825.1 Drosophyllum lusitanicum | reverse complement strand
TTTGCCAACCAAACATGGTATTTGGTGGGATTTGAAATGCAAATCCCTTCAAATACCATGAAACAAACACCCCCTAAAGTGAAAATTAATACATAAGTATGTTTTCTGTCATGTCAAAAAAAATTCAGCAAGATCTTTTATCCGCCTGTTTTTTTGTTTGTTTGTAGTTTTATGATGTTTTTAGGCTGATTAGAGTTACCGCTAATACATAGCTTATACGTATATATTTCTCATTTTAAATACCTTCAGAATTGTCCGACGATAGTGTTATTATAGAGTCGCATTATGAAAACTAACATACAAATACTAACAGGTGTCTCAATTCTCGTTTCATTAAGCTTTAATTTTTCTTTTTCTTCTAATTAAGAATATATCATATCTATATAGACCGACCGTAGGTTACACATACAGGCCCAGTTTCGAGTTTTTTTTTTACTGGTCCGGGTCACCAGTTTGTCGGGTTAAGCCGTTTTGCATACCTTATTAAGGAGAACTGGTTGAATGACAACCTATTTAACATGTAATAAAGCATAAATAAAATATATAAAACAATTTAAACAAACATAATCATATCCATAGAAAAAACAACCTATTTACCGATGTTTAAAGATTGAATTAAGACGAACTTCATATTTTCAGTAGTACTTCTTTGTATACTACATTCATAGTTTTATTTGTTAGATTACTAATCGTCACAAAGATGAAACCTTGAGGGAATTAAGTATATTCGGTGTGTACAATAATTTTTAAAAATGATATGAAAGTTCACCTTAACATTTATTATCTGAACTGAAAAATGATATCTCCACAATTTTTAACATTGATACCATATAATCATTAATGTGTTCAACCTCTTTATTTGTTGGAAAAAACTACTTTCTTAAAAAAGATTTTGATCGAAAAGATTTTCATTCATATCATCTAATCATTTATGCACTCAACCTTTTTATATGTTAGACGCCCATATGATACACGATTAGTCATAATTATTTTTATCAAAGTATAATTATGAAAAACATAGTATATTAAAAATGAGAATCAAACATCTACATATAAATAATTAATGTCTTTTAAGTTCAAAATATTAAGGATTATTTTAAAATATAATTTAACCGTAATTTTTTATTGTTATTACATAAAACCCAAATTATAAATCATAACGAATATATAAATCACCTTATTAGCTCATAATAACATTTTCTCAAAATTCGAATATCATACTCATAACCTTCTTTTTTGACATGCAATGCTTTGGCTGTTTAATCACTTACAAATAGTGTGTTTATTAAAACCATAATAGTTTAATCAATATTTTATTCTAAAATCGTTGGCATCGAAAAACAGATTGAAAGTTAACGTTGTATGATTATGTCAACGGAAGGATAACTTATTTAGGGATTCGCAAACATAAATTATCCCATAAAAAGGTATAATACCTTACTAATCTATTGTAGATACATATTCTTATATACTCTAAATCAAAAATACCTCATAGAAAATGATTTCTAATTTAGTGATTTATAATATAAAAACTAACCAAAAATATGTTCACTAGTTTAGAGTTTTATAAAGAAGATAAGCAAGAAAATACATATTCCCATTAGGAAATCTTACGTGTCATTAGATTTCGATTTACACAAAATCAAATATAGTAATTCACTTTTTTCAATGGTTACGAAATATAATTTTTTTACAAAAAAAATATTTTTTTAATTTTGTGTCAGATTATGGTAAAATTTATATCAAAATGTAGATAAAAATGAGACGATTATAAATATATAATTATATTTATACCAATAGTTATACATTAAAAGTTATAAACGAAAACTATAAACATATACAATTAAATATATCCATTAAATATAAATATATAATTTATACAAATACCCCATATATATTTTCATATAGTTCAATAATAATTGGTTCTATATACTCTAGCAAATAGATCATTCTAATTGTGGAAGACAAAATTAAAAATCTTGGTCAAAATTAAGGAAATAATAGGTTTCCCAACAATAATTTTCTTTATATATATATATTATAAAGCATTTAGATTATTAAAATCTCTTAATTTTAAGTAATTTGAAATTACTAATTTAGCCCTTATTTAACTCTATAAGAAACTATTATATAGAGTTAATTAGATTCTTAAATACCATTTTTATAACTAAACATTCTATAATAAATAATGTTTAAAAAAGTCAAGTCAATGCAAATTAATTTTCAAGATATATGATATTAAATACAAATCTAAATAACATACAACATAAATTTATAAATTAAAATTACTGGATTTTTTTAATGGGTAATATAATTAAAATAGAATAGAGTTGTAATGCCTACATTCTTGTTAGATTTTACCATTGATGTGAAATTTTATTGACCAATCGTAATTTAGAAAAGAAACACATCATCCCTGTTTTAAAAACGAACAAATTATTAAGAAAAAATATTTGTAACCGCTGCATTGCGCGGGTACAATGCTAGTATTCATTTAAACAATTAATTAATCTTATTAATTATTTTTAATTAAGATACACGTACGTACGTATATATATATGTAAACAATTAAATGAATATATTCTTGTTTCAAGTTGTTATAAAAAGTTAAGTCCCTTGTTAAAGTATTAATTTTATATATTTAGGATAAAAATTAATTCGTGCGTTGTTACATATTAGACTTCATAAAGATTGTTCAATAATTAATTCATAGTCCTAAGTGACTAATTTTAGTCTTTGGATCAATGACATCAATAGTTCAGATTAAATTTTAAAAATTTGGGCGGAGTGGCATTTTCGTAATTCACATCTGATGTTTTTACAAATCACATGTGATTGTATACTGAATCACCTGTGATTGAATATAAAAATTTTAGGAATATGTTTTTTAAATGAACTTTATTGAACATAACTCTAGACTTCATATATATATATATATTCGTGTTTTTGAAATTGGTTCTAAAATTAACCATCGTTAGATCGATTAGATGAAGACGATGAGTATGAAACGCAAATTTGTAATTTATTTAATCAATATTTGTATTGATCACCTTAATTAATCTTCTTACTACTATTTTAGACAATGTTCATCTTTACAACTTGTTCCTAATTTTGGTAGAGATTACCACTTTTATCTTCCATTTTACAATTGGAAATGTATCAAGATATCAACTCTCTTATCTCTTTATAATACGGATATTATTGGTGTTGTTATTATATATCATCATCAATAATCAATATTTTTTTTAAATAAAAAATAAATTTATACACAGATCAGAAAAAAGTATGATTACACAAAACTTGTAAGGACCTCCTTTTTTTTGAGAAACTACACTCACAAAAATACTTTAATGTTCAAAAATATATAGCAAGCGAAAAACGTGAGCTGTCAATCTCAAAATGAAAAGGAAACAACAACACTAATAAGCATGAAGCTTAGCGAGCACATAATCACAAATTAATAAATACTTGCACATATATGCAATCATCATCATAAGATGTTACAAGTCTCATAAAATCTATCACTCAAGCTATTACATTGTCATTCAACCATCATAATGCTACCCATGCTAGCTAGTATTTTGCCACTCATGCTAGTATATTGTCACTCAAACCATCATACTGCCACTCAGGCTAGTAAATTGCCACTCAGGCCATAAGCACGACATTTATATTCTCGCTCCATTACATAATTTACATCATGCACATATTCACACTAACATACCGTAGCAAATCATATACTGCATACAAATAATCATTAGTATATATCAAAAGAAGAAAATTATGATACTACTATCCCCTAATCAAACAATTCAAACTATTAAATTGTCACTCAGCTCTAGGTTGTCACTCAGGTTATCATTTCATCATAAATATCACAAGTGTTTATCATACTGTCATCATTTCATTAATTAACACTCTATATACATAACACAGACATGTGTCTAGTACGTCAATAGGGATTGTGTAACTCGCCTTGAAAGCTAAATGGCGCCTTAATATGTTGTTAATGGAAAAGTAATCAGCAAATACTCAGCAACAATTATCTACGTACATGAATTTATACTCCAATTCAAATCTCAAATTGTTCAATTAAAACTCTATTAGTACCCTACACGGCCTAGAAGACGTCCTGTGTTTAGACTATACGGTCACCCTACATGGCTACACATGCCATGTCATTCCAGGGTTAAACCCTAACCCTACACGGCCCTTGTAGCATCACTATACATTGTCTAAAGCTCTATTACATGGCATGTGCCATGAAGGGCTGAACATTGACTGTATCATTTCAAACACGACCCGTGTTCCTCTACACTGTTCACTACACGGCCTGTCTCCATAGACACGGCCCGTGTTGACCAAAATGACAGTAGACTGTTCGACTAGAACAACTACTTTTCCGGCTAAATTTCATACATATATCAAATTTAACACATTTAAGTGAGTTCTAACACTGCTTAGATGTATTCTAACATTTATAAACACTTTTTAAACAACAAACATTATCAATTGATCATACCAATATCACTTGACATTCAAGAACACATTTTGACCCATTTGCTACTCATGAACCCTTCATAATTATAATATCATTCAGCCCCAAATTGTTACACAACTACTAAAAGAATAAAAAACTAACTCTACTCTTTCTTGAGTGTTGAATTAATCAAAAACATTAATACTCTTGAATTAACTCTTGTTGAGAGTTTAGATTACAATACTTAATTTAATTATTACATTCACCTCTAAACTTTAATTTCTCCTTAAATGGCTCAAAAATTTGATCAAAATCAAATATTCATTGCTCTCTAAATCTCGACTGTTTCACTAGTTTACACCAGCATTTTTTACTTAAAGTCATAACTCTCTTTTTATACTTGAAACTTTGGGCAATTGGCAAGAACAGCCCTCCAAGTTCTCTCTTTTTTATTTTAGCCACAAATAATCTCATACTCATAATAACATTTTAATGATTACAATTTCAATCCTTTAACTCATTAAATCTTAAGACTCGTATTAAATAAACTCTCAAATTAATTCCATAAACTCATACAAAATTATATATCTCATTAATTATATATTTAATGAAAGATTTAAATTAAAAAGTGAAAATTTTCAGGACGTTACAAAACTAACTAGTGAGTAATTAAGTTGGTTTTGATTTAGTACATTAATTATAATTTTACTGATTTAGCCAGTTTTAGTTACAAAAATAATTCATCAAATAAAAGTATAATACTAAAATAAAAACAAATTACGAAATCATGACCAAAAAAAATAAAATTTACGAAGACAAACCAATAGATATATATAAATACCAAAAATGGTCGGTAAACATGGACCGGCCACCCAACGACCTTCGTGTTTATCTTCTAAAGGTAACGGCCACTTGAACCACAAAGATCGAGCAGCCTTAAGACCTAACTTGTGATTTCTTGTTAAGCTGAGTGTTGTGCAACATAAACCCTATACATGTTACTAATGCTTCTTATGGTTAATTTGTAGCTAGGGTGACAATAATATACACAAATTTAAGTTTATTATTTCTATTGTATAGCCTTTCTAATTATAAAACTAGACCATAAATTATAAAGGTATTGTTCATGGTATTTTAGAACCTACCACTTTTCTCATAGAATACATACAATTCCCGAAATATATTAAATTACAGTAATAAACATACACATAACATTGCAGGCCCCACTTTAACATGGGGATACAATACAATTATATAAATTGTAGCGATCAATTTAGATTAACGTAGTCCATTTTAAGGATCGCTTGTATTTATCCCCTTTCCCTCTTTGACCAGTTACATGACCTGCATAATTTGCCAGTTTTAGAAAATAATTAGATATATGCTGAATTCTATATAAAGTATATTCAGTTTGAATAAACTTCGGTCATATTTATTTACCAAGAATTTTATAGAATTTCAATTTTTGACTCTTGAACAACCCAAAGGCATGGACCAACACCGAAACACGGATAGACCGGATCATTACTACTGACTTGGTAACATAACCTATAAAAATAGTAAATTTCGCCTAACCGATTTTAATAATAATAATAATAATTTATTATTATTTTAGAATATTTTAAGAAGACGATCATTACACAATATCCAAAAAGCAAAACATAGATTTGGAATGATTAGGGATCTCAAATGCATATATTAGAATTTAAAATATCATCTCATCAATAATTAACCAAAACGTAATGCAACATGAGATAAGGGTAGCAATGTTTAACATGCTATGAAATTATGACACTAACTAGAATCAGATCCGAAATGGGTCAAAAGTGGGTCAATTCGAAGAAAGATAAGTTATGTTCGAATCAACCAACAACCTGATACCCAAATAACCATACAAAGGGTAAAATTCTTAAAAGATCAAATGAGGATTGAGGTGACAGGTGACGTAAAAACCGGCAATATAAAGCATGCATAAAATGGAAATGAAAATCGTTATTTGGAATTCAAATTGACCCGATAACCCAAACCCTAACATCATAAGATTTCTTTTTTTTTTGGTAATATAAGAATATAACATGCTAATCATAGAATGGGATAAAATTGCTAGTTAAGTGGAACTCTAGGTACTTCCCGAAGAACACTAACAAAGAAAGATGTGATACTTGATCAAACTCTCAAAGATGTTACGTTTATTTCGAATTATTTAACTCTTAAACTTCGGTATCACATGTACAACTGTACAAGTGATGTTTGATATGATACATAATTTGTTTCCTCGTATATCATTCGTTAGGTAACACTTAATTGGACCACATTATTTAACGTGAATAACCCTGGCCCAACTATAAAGACTATTACGTCTTCTTTTGTTTGATTCATTTCATCACAGGCCACGTGGGTCCCCGTTTTTTAAGAATGGGAAGGAAAATAAGTAACAAATGGCCCAAGCTTTCTATTAATGGAAAGAAAAAGTACACAAATAATGCAAGTGTCAGTGATATCAATGTGCGTTATGAAGTTTGTAGACAGACTATTAGGGAATGTTGATTGCAAGGGACTACCAAATAACCAACCCCATCATTTGAATTATGGCTGAGTTCGGACCTCACGTTATTCATAGTTGCCACCATTTTCGATTCTCCATTTGCTTTGCAAGCTCGCCTGCCAATGATGCAAAGTTCTCGGACCCGCTTGCTAGTTCTTCTGAGTTTTCTTTTAGTTTCTGTCATACATTATCAAGAGAAAAAACAAACGAGAACATTAATTTTCTATATTGTTAGGATCAACAAGAACATATCGAAAACATGAAATAGTCGATAGTAATTAATAAGAACTCGGTAGTAAATATATTGAAGGAAGACAAGTAGTAAATGTGGTGATTTTGATTGATTTACTTACGTATAGGTTGATTTGTTATAATAAAATGAGTCAAAAGATTCAAAAGTCGCTTAAAGTGCATCTTCTATGCATACAACCTCATAAAAATCATATTTAGCGCATTAATTATTTATTTAAAGAAAAGTCTAAGAAAATGCACAAAAAAGTTTAAGTTGGGGAAACAGTCATATCCAATGTATTATCCATTGACACCAAATGAAATGTAAATAAGTAATAATAGACTGATCTTGCAAGAGGGCATTTAGGGGGTTGGCTAAACAACTAAAGAGAAGTCTTTATACAAAATATTTCTAATGAATTAAGTGAAGTGATAGCTTTTGTTACCGCAATACTTTATTTACCAGATTAAACATAATCAACAACGCTATGAAAAAACTGTAAAGCAAATTTAGTGGATTGACAATCAATTCCTCACATCTGCAATTACCACCACCGGGCACTGAAATTAGTGATGGTGGTAACAGTAGTTTAATTATTAGCTACAAGCCTACAAGTGGGACTAGTCTCAGTTGTTCATGTTTAGTTTTCCATTATTGCTCAATAAACATACTCCACCATTCATCTAATAGCGACAATACGATTTTATTATCAAAATTTCATTTTGTTGAATCCATTTATATGATAAGAGAACAAGGTCTAGTTACTTGATTGAGGAAAAAATGATGGAACGTATAAATGAAGAATTGAAAACGAACTGAAGGGAGGGAAGAAAGGGGCCGTCTAAATACCTCGAGTTTCATTTGGCGCTCGAGAAGCTTGTCTTTTGCTTCTAAAGCTGCAGCTGCTGCGTCCTAAATGGTCGACATTCAACAGTGTTAGACACAGATGCAAACACACAGGACAAAAAGAAAAAGCCCATTATAATAATATACTAAAGTATTTCACTTTATTGAGTTGAATTACCCCAGTCCCCGTCTTCCGATACTTGGCCTTGATTTCATCAGCTGTCCTAGCTTTAGGTTCTGCATTGGCAGACCCGCCTTCAAATAATCTCTCCCTCTCTGTTTTCTCATCTACATGGCACAATAGAAATCCTTAGAATATGATAAAATCCAGAATATATTGTGTAGAAACTTTCACAAAGTGAAATATACTTTTCTCCGTCTGGCTCTGATTCTGAGATGACGGCACAGGGGACTTCGGTTCGACCTCAATTTTCTCTACAACTAAACAGAAAGTAAAAAATAGTCAAAAAGTAGATAAAGAAAAAGAGAGGATGGAGATAGAGGTGGTGAAAGGGGGGAGGGGGAGGGCAGGTCTGGTAACGGTGATAGGTATGTTTTAGCACAGATAGAAACGGGTCGGGTCATATTGCGCAAAAACACTTCTTTGCCATCTTAAAGAAATATAAGAATGCTTAATGCATTACATTTGTTTACAGATATTGTATCGTTACCATGATAATCTATTTCTTAAAACAAGGTGATCTAAGAGAATGTATACAATAAAAATCACTTTGGAAAGTTTCGGACCCGTTTCACGCATTTCCGTTCTAGCTAAATCTTTTGTCTTCACCTAAATAATCCGTTAGCGAAATAACATAAGCCAAAGCAACCCATTCGTAAGTAAATGGGTCAAAATTGCCACCTCTAGGTGGAGAAAGATGAGCAACAAATGCAGAACCTAATTTGATTGGGGCATCGAAGTCATCTCCCAAATCCAAATCCAAATCTGAAACTGAAAACGGGGACCTTGAAAACAACGCTTCTAGCTTAGGAACTAGAACATCTCTAGCTTCTTCAATAGTTGTGTTTTCATTTCCTTTTTCCCCCCTTATACCCTTGATGATACCACCAAGTATTCCTGTTGGTGCAGTCTGTGGAAAGAAAACCCTGTTGTGAGCAGCTCAGGGAAGCAGAAGGAAGTTTCTAGAACATAGTGTAACCTGTTTATTCTTTTGGCTAAGAGAGAATTTATGAGCAGCCTCTGCAGCTTCGGCAACATCCTTATCATGAAGTCGAGGTAAAGACTCTGGGATCCTAAATGGTGCCAAATGTCATCAATCAGTACGTCTGTGTGGCAGAGGAGAATCATGATCACGCACGCTCATGTGTGTATTTACTGTGTGTGTGAGGGGAGAGAGAGAGAGAGAGAGAGAGAGAGAGAGAGAGAGAGAGAGACCTAAAGTCATTTTCACAGGTGAAAAGAGATATAACAGCAAATTCACACCCATACACCTAACACAGAATCAAAACATCAAGTGATTATACAATAAGAAGATAAGAGTTGTATAAAGAGAAGTTAATATTTTGCATAAACAATCATATTATAATAATTAGATGTTAAATACGCATGATAATAAGTAGATATAGGTGAGAGAACAGCTAACCATTGTTATATGCCCATTACCAAAAGAACTCATCGTGTTATCCATATTGGTCTTGAAGTTCCATCTGAGAATAGACATTATAGAAGTTTCTGCAAGCACTTTAAGATCTGGCAAGGACCTGTGGCAAGATAAGTTCATTAGTCAGCCCACACACACTTCTATAAAATGTATACGAAAAAATAAAGTACATGTCTACATGACAAACTGGTATAACCAAAATGAAATTTGTAACCAGGATAGATATATATTTAATTGAATAATATCACATGATCATACAGAATCTTGTCTTTTCCATGTACAACTATTTCGTGTTCCCAAGATACCGTTATTCTTTGCAATTTCTTCCCATAATATAAGGTCATCAAGTAATTTGTATATAGGGTTTGGTGTGCTTTTATTCATACCCATAAGGGGTATTATGAAAAATGTTGGATAGAATCAACCTTTTGAGTAATGACATTGAACATTAGAGGTGGCGGTTTCCATACATTTACTTATGGATAGGTTGATTTGGATTGTGTTTTATCCATGGTTATCAAAATCGTGATCCTGGCCATAGGATTGTACAATCTTACGACCCACCCACCAAAAACGCGTAGATCGTATTTAGGATCATAAATTGGTAGAATCTTACTCAGGATCGTAAGATCCTAGGTAGGATCGCTATACCATCCTACAATCTTATGATCCTACATACGGTATTGTGAATCTGATGTACAATCTAAACCATAATAAAAGAGAAGAAAAGGGGGGGAAAGAGATTCAAGCTCAAGTGATGAAACCTGAAAGCCTAAAACGTTGAATCTTGATGAGGTTAGTTCGGTTGAGTGAATTACGAAGGAGGGATAAATTTAAACGAGGAATAAATTAATGTTTTTTTGGACGGCAATGAATTAGTGTTTTTGATGGTGCAAGTTCGTCTCAAGGGCCTAATGGTGGTGGTGGAGATGACGAGTTCTTTGGTATTTTTTTCGCTTATTATTATTATTATTTTGCATTATTATTTTTTACATTTTGTGATATGGCCAACTTTGTGCAAAGAACGATTGTTGACAGTTTTCTACTTTACGCTCATGTTACATTTTAATTTTTCTTTCACTATAGAAGATAAAAGTTCATAAGAAGAAGATTTTGTTGCGGGAGAAAGAAATGACGTTGATGCTCCATACATACATACATACATACATACATACATACATACATATATATATATATATATATGCTCTAGATTTATTGATTGTGTATAACAGTTTGAAGGGTCATGTATATTAAACTTTATTATGACGTGCGAACAAATAGATTGTGGTGAAATTATTTTGTATGGCTTTACATTTAAAACTTGTACCGTTGGATGGTGATAATCAAAATTTGAAGTTTCTATCTTTAATTAAATGTTATATAATTTGTTTATGATAAAAATTACAGCACATAAAGAAACAAAAAATTTAGTGACTTGTAGTAGGATCTTACGATCTGATCTTGCGAAGACGAAAACGATCCTAGGTAAGATCCCGAGCTTGATAACCTTGGTTTTATCTCAAAAGGACCCAATGGGTCCAATCAAAATCTAGTTATATGAGGAATGGGTCAAACAGGATGAAAGTCACCCAAGTCTATTTTTAATGCATACAAATACAACCTTTTAAATCGATTTATTCAAAGATTTAGATTATAATTGTAATAAAAAAATTTTGTAACATAATTAACACGTTGATTAATTAAAAAAGGGCCAAAAAGTTCTTGTGGGTCGACCTGACCCGTTATCCAACCTGCCTAGATAAATTTTCTTAGGACAGTAGCCACAGGAATCTCACCAAGATAATTTGATAAACTGACATGTTAAAACCGTATAACATTATACGAAAGTGAGAAAAAACACTTCACCTGATCTCAACAACTCCATCTGAATATACCATGATCACCCCAGACTCCACTTCATTTTTCTTGAAGATTGTAGTCCAGCAACATTGTTTCTCTAAATCAAGTTTTCTGATGAAGTTCGACTCCCCCTAAAACACTATACTTTAATAAATACTGTAACATGAATGATAAAACTGAAGATGACATAAAACCAAGTGAGAACCTTTATTAGAGACTTGGTTGAGTATAAAAGCATTGCATCCTCACAACAAACTAAAATGAGCGAGTCAACAAAATTCTTCCACAGTTCAGTGGCTTCACTTGAGGTATCTACTTCGGCTTCAGTTGTATCACTTTCTGGCTCAGTACCAGACTGTAAAGACTCTCTTCCATCTGTGGAATCCTGTGACAAATTCACTGGATTCTGTTCAAAAACTTCTGGAACAGCAATTTTTTCATCTGCATGCAACATTTTCCATTAGAAACAACGATGGCACACTTGTTTAGACATAAACATAAATAAACTACTGTTATACCCGTAAGTTTCGCTGCTCTGATGTTCTTATGAATCATAAATTATTACTTTTAGAAGCATGTATCTTTTTAAATTTATAAAGAAAAAAAGTAATATATAAATACCAAACTAATTAATAATTTACGTAAGAATAACACCATAACAAACAACATAATATAATTTCAATTCAAATCCTATGATCTGATATACAAGCTAAAAATATTAGTACATAAATAAGTCCTATATTTATGCATATAAAAATATGTTTGGTTATTTAATACATAAGTTAAACCAATATCTGAAATGATTAAAATCAACAAATCATATATTTTATTTGATACAACAGTATCAATCACATGTCAAGTCATAAGACTATGAATTTCTTTTTTTAAAAAAAAGATATAATTTGTAACCGCTTATCCCATTTTCTTGCAAAACAATTTTATCCAATTTAAAATTTACTTTAGCAGTTCAGATTAAATTTGTGAACTGACAGTGGTCATATCATCATTGTCTTTCTCTACGCGATCCATTACACATATATTTACATATTTAAATTTTTTTAGAGCAAGGAGGACAACTTGCCTAAAAGGTATATTGAGATTGCAGTTGATTCCTTTGAGTTTACTGACTGGGAGCAGATCTTGTTACCACTACTACTATCAAGAAGGATGAGGTGCGTGTCTTTGGTCAATATGAAAGACACTTCCTTTGGTGGATAACTTGGAGATGGGTCTTCAGGTTGCTCAGTATCACCAGTATCCGTTTGTAAATATGTTTTCATGGCCAGAGAAGCAATGGGGGAACTAGAGCTGACTAAACAATCTGTAAGAAAAAGTACCGATGATGATTGAACATCTAGTACAGCAACCTGATATCAATAAGTTGGTAAATTAGTAAGATGATTCGAAGATTTAAATTTCAATCAACATAAAGAATCTAGGATTGTAGTTTTGATGCTTACCTTACAGCATTCATGCCCAACAATTATTCTAGCTCCAGAAAATGTGTATTTTAGGCTTCGTACAGGGGAATTTATTAGAGAAAAGACAGCTGTTGATTGCCATCCGTTCCCATGGTGCAAATCAATTTCTGTAAATAATATATGTAGTGTCTACTAAGTAAATAAGGTAAATTAAATGAAATTTCAAAAGGAAAGCCAGGAATAGAGTTTTTTTCGCAGTGTTGCTATTATATTTTTGTTGCACTCTCAAGTACAAATTATTCAAAGTATAGTGCAACTGTATATAACAAAAGGCACCTTCATGTGTGGTTTCTGTCACAAGGTGCACGTTCAATTTTTCAGATTCTCCGACTAGCTTAAGTAGATGAACCTGTATATACATACAAAACACTTAACAAATGAAAACTACATATAGCCAGGCATTTATCATTCTTTAAACTGATAATGCTTCCTTGTCCAATAAAGTTTGCACCAATCTCCTATTTTGGGAAGATTCCAGGTCGAAATTACCTACTTTCCGAGTATCATTACAAATAAATAGTCATATTAAGTTAGGTACACAAGATCTATTTTTAATAGTTGACAAATAATTAAATACTTCTGTTAAACTAAGTCTCAAGTTATAGGTTGCAATTTTCATGGATCAAAGGAAGTAGTATTTGAGAAAAAAGTTTGTACCAGACCACAATCATTGCCAACTGCTAAGCTTGATGCTGTGGATTCAAAATCCAAAGCTGATATTGGTTCGCTTGTACCAGGAACTTCGGTACCTTCTAGCTGAGGAAATATGTTAAGCTATAATAATGAAGTTACTGCTATTCATTGTTAACCAGACCCTAATTAAAAAGATGAATGATTTATGATGACATTTAACTAAATGGATCGATCCATGTTACAATTTATCTCTAATGGGTGAAAAAGGTAAAAGTTACCTTAAACAAAAACGGGTCAAAGTTTCATACGTGTCTAAAAGTTGCTAAAAGTATATTTTAAATGCATAAAACCTCCAAAGTCCTAAATCATTTTACTCATAAATTAGATTATTGTTGGAATTATATGATTTTGGTAATCACATTTGAAATGCTGATTATTTTTAAAAGATTTAAAAAAGATAAAAACGTGTTTCAGGTCAACTCAAGCTGACTCATACCAAAAATTACTCGTTTTGACCAGTTACCCAACTCACCCATTTTTCACCTTTAGACTCCCCTAATAGTACTACCTGGAATCCTAGAAGGTACATCAGTGAGAAAACTGGAAATGTGGCATCCCATATTCGGACATAGCCATCTTGATACCCTGCAATATATATTCTCTCAACTCCAATATTTTCAGCTGAGGATAGTTGACTGGGAAAGCCACCAGTCACAGGCCACTTTGCACTCCATCTGGTTGTGGGAGATGTCAATTGAGGTTTTCCAGCCAAAACTGTCTTCAAACATGAAATAAACAAAAAGAGAGAAACTATGATAAGCAAGCTGATGCTAGTGGCAATTCTGACCCATTTACTAACAAATTAGTCAATTCGAGTTATGTTTCTTATACATGGTCAATGGGTAAAAAAAATATTTTACAAAAGGGAATGGTTCAAAACTTCAAATGGTCAAATATTGTACTTATGCATAAAACCTCCTAAATCATGTTATTCAGAAAAAATTACATCGTTTAATGAAATAATATACTTTTTGTAATATTTTAACACTAATTGTTTATATAAAACTTAAATTCTTTGGACATGAAGTGATTCAGGTCAACTCAACCCCGTGTGACTCGTTTCAACCAGCACCAAAACATGACCCATTAACCACAAACCACCCCGTTCAACCTGCCCATTTTCCCACCCCTAGTAGCAGGTATTTTACCAACCTCCTTAAAAACTCTTTGCAAACCTTCATTTTTGTCAACAGAACAGAGCTTCGCAATGGTCATACACGGTTCAACAGTTGGTAAAGTTACAGGGTATGAAACTCCATTTACAGCATGTTTCATGTCTGGAGCAGATTTCAATCCCGACAGGCAATCATCATCATAGACATGCAATTGTCCAGGATTTGTCAACACAAAAAGTGTAGTAGTATCACTACTCTCAGCAGCACCAACACTCGTTACCAATTCTATATCCGCATAAGAACCATTAAGTGTTAGATCTAAGCGCTTGACACATTTCAGAGCTTCTAATCCAGATGACAGATCAAGATTCAAGATCTGCCAAAAAAACAGAACACAGATGATTAACTTATAAAATCTTTGGTAACAGTTGACGGATATAGAAACAAACAAAAAACTGCATGAATTAAATTTTCTTCAAAAGTCAGATGATTAATTTTTGCACCATTTTAGGAGTAATCAAGCAAAAGTAAGAAAAATAGAGATGATGAAATCGCTAATAGAGTTTAAAATATCCTACCATAAACGTGGTAACATTAGGTTAAGAATAAATAGTTGTATAAAAAGGTAACAAACTTTGGTCTGAAATCCATTTTTGGGTGACCATCTTGCTTTTTGGCCAGAAGTTACCATCAAAGTTCAAAAACTTTTAATTAAGGTAACATAAGATAACCATCTCTCAGAAGTCATGTCGGAAAGTAAACTGAACACGGTCAAAAGTTTACCAACAAGTCATCATGTTGACCGGTTGGTTACAGGATCAGATTACCTTAAAAAAGAAACTTTTTAAATTAAATTTGTTGAAACTTTGATGGTTTTATGGCTAAAAAGTGGAAACTAAAATGGAAATTGGACCAAACTTGGTTGCCTTTTAACGTGATTATCCTGGTTAAAGATCATAATTGACAAAGAAGAAAATAAGGATAAATAGTAATCTGTTTGAATGATACCGTGAGGACTTCCTCGGATCCAATATTATCACCTCCATAGACAAAAACTTGACCAGCGGAACCACTATGTGGACTATTTGCGGACCACTGTAGTACAATGACTGGGAGTCTTCTGTCCCCTGAAGATAATCTTAATTTAACAGCCTTATTTGCTTTCTGATCTTTGGTAGAGATTGCAGTCGGTAAATTCCATAATATTATATCTCCATCAACATAACCAACAGCAAGAACTGACCCATCAGAAGAAACCCAACAGAGAGCACTTATCTCCTTCTCTGCCTGCTCTTCATCCGATTTATAATCAAGACTCTCACGTCTGACATCACTTGTAGAATCTATAATTATTGCATCCTTCAGTTGGGCATCTTTATGGCTTCTAACCAGTACAGCCTTATCTTCAGAAACATCCCATAAAATTATCACTCCATTCTGATATGCAATCAACACTCTGCAGATTAAGCAAACTACTGTGAAAAAAGAAATGTACAACATAAATTATTTGGTGACCTGCACAAGAAAAGTGCGAATGAGTTTAAGAATTTTCAATACCTCTTTCCCAAGGAACAAGGTTGGGCAAGTAGGCCCGCAACAGACTGTTGATCAGGTACTGCAATCCCCGCTTCATCTATAATATGAAAAATAAATATTTTGTAAGATATTGATAAATATTTTTTATACTTGATACATTAATTATAATATTATGTAATTCTGCTTCAACATATGTGCAGTCCTGTAATACATCTAATTAGCCAGTGTAGAAAACTGCTCTGCTTGAACTTCAAGCTGAAGATTTTTAATGACTTCATTGATCTTTTTCATTAAAGAAATGGAAGTCATCAGCCAAATATTTTGGTTTTCAGAAAATCAACATGAATACTAAAAAAGGAAATACATTTAATACTATCTCAACTTCTTTTGACTTGGATGTTTCTCTTTGGAAGAAATTCAGTTAAAGAGAACTAGAGAAGCATGGGCTAATTTTGCATTCATCCCTGTCAATAACTTACAAACAGAAAGATTGCATAGAACACCAATGACCATATGAAAAACTTTAATGAAATATGTGCAAATTGCTGGCTTTATAGCATCTTTCAAAAGTGAAATGATGCAACATAGATAGTCACCAATTTGTGACATATTTAAGAAATTTTATCAGGAGCGTATGCATCATAATAAGAAATAAACCAAATAATCATAGTAAGAAGTTCAATTCCAATTATTATTTTAGTAACTAGCAGTCTAATTTAAGTAACTCACCATTCAAAAAGGACATCACCTTGGCACAAGGTCTGTAACTTTCTTATCCTTCATTGCTTGGCCACACATTCATCTACAATTCACATTCTTCATAACACGTCTTTCAAGAACTAAATTTCTAAGGAAATAATGCTTCACAGAGGTTTTATTTCCAAGCATTTTGATTCAGTTTGATGTTTCTCTTCTATTTTTCTTAACCTAAATATATTTGTTACGGTCACATTCCAGAATACTTGAGTGTAATAGAAATTTAAAGATAAAGCTAAATCATTATATTGTGGTTCCCTAAAGAAGCAAAGATGCTAGTACTCCAAAGTAAAAGCAGTCTCAAATGCACAAGAAAACATATCACAACAAATTCAGGAAGGCCTACTAAACACTCTGCCTAAGAATTTGAACAAGACTTGATCCAACAGAGAAGTGACTTCTATCGGAGGTAGTTATAATGTTAAAACAGTTAATGCAGAAGTTCCCAGCCAAAAAGTAATAATATATCATTTTTACCAACCACCAATTAGTAAAGTCAGCATTACCAGCAATGAGATCTGCAGGAATCTGATAAGGCATGTGTTGGATATTTCCTTCTTCAATGTCATATTTTAAGACAGATAAGTACCCATAATCATCTCCAACATACCTGCATGCAGTAGTCAATTCTTTTAAAGCTATGTTCTTTATATGGTTTCGAATGAAATGTAAAAGTCAAATGTGGGGAAACTTACATGTAATTAGTGCCACAAACTACAGAGAATGCACTTATATTGGATTCCCATTGTAAAATAAAAGCCAATCGCCTCTTTTCTAGATCCCAGACCTGTCAAATTCAGAAGCACAAATAGTGGCTAAAGTAACTCTTTGACTTGTTGCAGGACACAAGAGATGAAGTTTCACATACATTCAAATGTCGAAATAGTATACCTGTACCACATTTTCATTTGAGACACTGACTAGAAAGCCTTGGTTTTCTATGAACTGCAAGTAAACAGAAGAAGGTTAGTTAAACAAGAGGTGGCATGATTTATCTATTCGGAGGGGTATATTACACGTAACACGACATGAAAAAGAAAGCAGATTATGATTTAGACGAAAGAGTGAGTAACATATATAGCACTAGACAATAGACATCTTTCATTGTCTTGTGTAGTACCAAAAGATGCTACTCTGTGATTGATTAATCTCTTTACGAATAATAAAGTAAAAGCAAATAAAGAATCAGACATTGCTATTATGGGTGTATGGAAGCCAAGAGTGTCAAGGTCAAGAACCTCTAGGTGTTTAAAGGGTACTGGCTTTGGAGATATTAAAAGGCATTCAATGTTATCACCGCCAATAACCTTTATCCTGCCATCCCTGGAGTACCAGAAAAAAAAAACAATGAAGTAAATAGCAACAAGATTTAGCACTAATCACATAGATGTAATAGCACGGCATACAGAAAAGAGGGGAAGAAGAATGGATGGTTTAAAGAAATATAATGAAATCTGGCACAAAAGAAGGAAACCCATTATTAAAAAAATTCTGAAGTTCTTTTTTCCACATATTTAATGGCTAAACCCATAAACAACAACGGCGCTTGAAGCAGGTTGAATAATAGCTTGTGTTGTCTAGCTATTGGAAAGAAGGATACTATACTCACAGTGTGCCCACAGCTAATAGATGCTGAAGGGGGTCAAATGCCAGGATTGATGCAGTAGATGGGATCCCATAATGAACAACAACGCGTGGTTCAAAGTCTTTCAATTGTGGAACATCCTGCACAAAAAACATGTATGGATTTTCAAATAGAAAACAGTTATGAAGAACAAACAGAAACAGAAGATACTTTGATGGGGCAGTATAGCAAAAACAAACATCTAACATATGCTATTTTTCTATAAACAACACAAAACCATACGCCATAATAGGCCAGTGTAGTGAGAGATCTACTAAAGATAAGAAAGAACAGTCTAGCAACCACTTAGAAGAAAAGATCCCGAGATTTAGAAAGGATGCGATGAAGAAGAAAGAAAGAGATAAAATGGAGATTAACCTTATTATTACAAATAACTTACTAACTTTGCCACAGTAACCTATAGAAGGTTCTTTTATATTAATACAAGTGCTATATAAAACAGGCATATTGTAAACCCAGATAAATCCAAATGACCACGGAGTGTTGTGCTGCAAGCAACAATGGTAACAGACTCACAGGCATAAGAATCCGGACAGCAGTTCTTTTCTTCTTCTATGGTAAGCAATGGGATATAAGATATGTGTTTAAAATTAGCAGAACATAGTCAGGTCAGATAATGCTTGAGCTAGCAAAATACTTAATAGTATCCAAGGGATATTGTAATAAACGCTTTCCAAATTTACTACTATGGTGGGGAAAAAAGAACATGAGCATAGTTCTTTCTTGTTTGTGAATTACAAATACTCACACACTTGATCCTATTAGAATTTGAACACATCTACTGGTTGGTGGGATACCCTTAGGAAACCATTACTATACATTAGGTATTACTCCACCAAAACCGATTTTTAATCCCAATATGGTTTATGTAACTATACTTGATTACACAATATCCCCTACATAATTTACAAACTAGGAATTTCTTGTAATGCATATGGGGCATGCATCCCCCAGTATTCACAATCATGACTCATGTTTTCACCTTTCAACAAAGTAAATAACAAAGAACTGCAATGCAAAACCATCATCATTCAAATCTGCACATTTCCAGTGATTTGATGGTGGTGGTTCTGAAAGTGAAATCTGGTCCATCCAATCATGTAATGTAATAAAGTTCCTAATTTACCATAGGGCTTTTCCATTTTCATAACCATTGTCACCAGATCACCACTACATTCTGTGGTTGCTGTTTGGCTGTATACTACAAGACCAGTATTTTTCCTTCATTGTAGTTGCATTGGAGAAATGATATATGTTCTGCATTCGTTGGCCTGAGATAATATAGTCTATAAAGTATAAACACATGTTCTGCTAACTGGAATGAGGGAGCAGGAGGTTTTGCAATTTTGCCCAGTGCTATTTTCCTCTTAAATCCTTGGGTTCTTCATTTGTTGTTCATGTGCACCAATGTTTGTGCACAAACAGTGTTGAACTCTGGCAGAGTTGAATTCTACAATTCACGCCGCTATGTTATTCATAAACTTCTTATACGCACCAAGAAACGGTAATTATCAAATTCCGTTGCTTTCGTTAAAAAAAATTGTTGTTCAATGGCAACGGACAAATCGTAACAATATCAAGCTCCATGAAACACTAATCTTGAGCTGATCATAGACTGACGCAAAAAAATCGTCATTGGTGACCAAATTAAATTCAATCACAACGCATAGACCCAATCTAAAATCTAGGGTAAAAATTACCTCATGTGGAGAAGATTCCTGGGGAGTTCTGTGAAATAATTTGGCAAACATAGCAAAAAACTTGAAATTTGACGAGCTCCGTCCTTCCTATTGCTTCATAATTCTTCAATTTTTAGCATCTTGCGTGTGTGAATGTTCTGAGAGATGGGTGCGTTTGATCATCTATGGTTAATCCAGAGTAGTTGGAGACTGTCTTAGACGTATCGCGTCTTAGAGGATAATTGCAAAATGGTTGTGATTTCTTACTTCTAAACCGAGCGCATACATAGCAACACCATCGCACCCTCTATCATCCGGTTGGTTCGAGTTTGGCTGATTGCCTGATTCTTACTCGCGTCTAATTTTTCTTTTTTTCTTTTTTAATACCGTGGAGGTTTTTTTTTTCTTCCTCTCTCTTTTATAAATAATCAATATTTTACTCTCATTTTTTTACTCCATCACCCATTTTCTCATAAAAATTTTTATATTTTCTTAAACTAAACTTTCTCTTATATACAAAAACAAATATCGTCTTCATCATTGGATGATTTATATTCATGGTTGGGATCGTCTTCAAATGGGGGAATACATTTAGCCGCATATCGGAAAACGAGTACTGATTTATTTCATGAAATACTAAACACAACTATAACGAGGTTGTTCGTTGATGACGAAGCACAAAGTTCGGAACCAAGACAAAGAGGAACTGGTCAAATTAGATACCCTGAAGCTGCACACCACCGACTTATTGGAGACTATTCCTACTAATATTGTAGGATTTGGGGCAGAAGTATGCATTTTTCAATAGGGCTGTGATGCTACAGGCAGAAAAGGGTTATCTCCTTTGCAAAAATGTACCCCGACAATTCGGTAAATGACATATGGGGTATCCGCTGACCTTTTCGATGAATACTTGAAGATGGCGGCATCAACTGTCTGAGAATGCATACAAAACCTCTTCAGAGGTATCATCAAACTTTACGGTAAGCGATACTTACGTAATCCTTCTTACGATGATATTCAACAATTATACGCCGCACATGAATCTAGGCACGGGTTTTCAAACATGTTAGGAAGCCTAAATTGTATGCATTAGGATTGGGCAAACTACCCAACTTGATGGCACGGGCAGTACATGATAGGTGACCATAATCGGTTGACTATTATGCTAGAGGCAGTGGTGTAACATTCTCAGATTGGGCCTAGTCGTGTTCGAATCTGGTACGTCGAATTTAGAATTTAATATTGAATAAAAGATTTTTATTTAATTATTAAGATAAAAATCAGTATGAAAATGATAAAGAAATGAGTTATAAAAATATTAATAAAAATAATAAAATATTAAATGGTTTCAAACGAGGATTCCAAAAATATCCCCGTTAGTTAAAACGGGTAATCGAGCATTTAGTTGTAAGTTGAAAAGGGGATCGAAATACCCACTTGTGGATATATTAGACCCACAAGTCGGTCTAACATACCC
>JAUEJL010015108.1:0-21331 GCA_032274825.1 Drosophyllum lusitanicum | reverse complement strand
GGCTCCTACCTCCCCCCCCCCCCCCTCCTCTCTCTCTCTCTCTCTCACACACACACACATATATATATATATGGAAACATTTTTAAAAGTTAATTTTTACTACTTCATTCTCTCAGACTCTCTCGCAAGACCTCACATCTTTATATTTATTTACCATCGTCTACTTGAAAATGGTGCATCAGAAGCAGCATTTTCTGGATGCATTATTTTTTTTGCTGCATCTAATTTTTTCTTCTTCTATAGAACATATTGATTTAAATAAAAATGTCAAATTGAAAGGTAAATCATATTTTATTGTCTAATAACGGTCTTTCATGTTCTTGTAGTAAATATATACTAAATGTAGTGTTTTTACTGTCACATATTTTAAAATTATTTTTATTTGATCCTTACCCTATATATGTGTGTGTTTGTTTGTGTGTGTGACCTCTAAGATCTTTAGTTTAAGTTTCGAAGCGGACAAGATGCAAATTTAAGAGTAGGTTTAATATATGTGCCGATTAGATCTGGAAAAAAAAAATAAAATTACTTGTTTAATACGAGTCATACTTTCTCTGTGAATTCCTTTTATATAAGAATTAAGATAGATTGTAATCACAACAGTCTTATTCCTACATTTTCCAAATTCTAATGGCTTCCTTCTTCTGCTCCACCAAGTTTTTCTTGTTACTTGTGCTGCTATCAGCTATTCCACTCGCCATCATCATATCCCTCGAATCAGCAACTCCCACCACCAACTACTACCAGTTTCACAGCACCGGTTGGTTCCGAGAGTCAAGCAAATGGGACGAAGTCAACCGACGCTTCATCGTCTCCTTCACGGACACCGGCGGTCTCGGTGTCGTTCATGTTCCCGACGACCATAACCCTAACGTCGTCCTTGAAGAGATCCCCGTCGTTAAAAACACCGATGCCGTTGGGAACGGGACCTGCGGTGTTTTCATTGACCGGCCGAGGAACCGAGTGGTGGTGGCTATCGCCGATGTGTTTGGAAATACTTACAGTGCGGTTGCTGCTTATGATTTGGATTCGTGGAAACGCTTGTATTTCACGCAGCTCAGTTCCACAGGTTCGATCTCTCTTTCTCTCTCTCTCTCTCTCTCTCTCTCTCTCAATCCTTTGGTGCTTTGTGTATGAAAATGGTTAGATCGTTCGATAAAAACAGAGCTGTTACAATCAATCAATGGTTAAGTATCTCAGGTCAAAATTATTGTTGAATATCTACATTTAATGCAGTTTTAAGTTGATCACTATCAAATTTACCATTAATTCATTTCATTTATCAATCAATTAACCTAAAAAACTTGCAAGAATTAATAATAAAAAAAGCAATTAAGAGTAATTTTGAGATGAAAGAAGTAAGGAAGTAAGGAACTCTTTAGAATGAATTGCTTCATTCATTTTGGGAGTTCTTCCATAAATTAATTTCGGAGTCAATGATTGAGATCTCTTTTAAGTATGTATCTCTTTATATTACTACTTGGACAAACATTATTAGATCTTAATTATCTTCCTAATTATTATTATCTTAGCATCATATACTGACTTTCTTACTTTCTTGATTCATAGAATGGACTAACATGGCAAGTTTGAAGTATCTCATAACCCCAAAAGGAAAAAATTAATAAATTGATTTTCGTCTTTTTTCCAAAAATGCACGGATTCTTTTGCGACAATAACTTTAACTAATATATATTTCTAATGTAGTAAATATTGCATCTCACGTTGTATCTTCAATTCTTCATCTATTCTGTTTAAATTGTAAATAAATTAGGCAAATGTCATAAGTGTGTAGAAAATGGACTTGGGTGGTGGTAAATGGTGGAGGCACTACTCCGCTGTCGCCTTGTCAGAAAAGGAGTCCACACAACCACTGCGTGATGGTGGTGTGGACTCCTTTTTCTTGACGACATGCATGGTGGTCGCTGTGTGTCATAGATACCAATTGGTGAGCGGTGTAATAAGTAGGTCATAGTGAAAAGTAACTATACCTAAACTGAGTTGTAAGAATTAAAAATCGAAGTGAGTATATTTTAACTTCAAAGTAGTCACTCCCCTTTTTCTAGAGGTCTACTTTGGCAATTAGATGCTATCATATTTAGAGTATTATTAAGTACATCTTATAAATTTAATCTATCATATCATTATTCATATTCTGTCTTTTGTTTTAAGATACATAGCAATATAGCATCTCTTATTCTTACTTATTGAGACACACACCCAAAAAAAAAAACAATCATAAGGGTGTTTATTAATTAAATGAGGAATTGTATTTATGCTAACTTTTGAGTTAATTTTTTAGAGAAAGAAAATGTTATTATCTTGAAACAAGAGTGGTGCATCTTTACATGTTGATAGTAGGTAAAAAGTTGTTGCTTACCAAAAAAAAAAAAAAAACTTTGTTATTCTTATTTTTGTTTAAGTTTGTGTATAGACGAGGTCTTCCTTGGTAGGCTCACCCACCATACAAAAAATTCTCGTTTGTGTTGAGATTCGCCTTTCCAAGACCGGTGGCACATATCCCACTTTTGACTTTTATACAGGCAACGAAATTTTCCACTTATACACCATTTGTCTATTATCTAGACAAAGTTTAGAATTAATTACTTCATTAAATAATCCTCTATGGCTATATGAAATTACAGGTTTTTATTATATAATTAAGTTTGTAGATTATTATGTGAGTAGTCTCTCTTTTCTTTTTAAAATTCAAATGGATTTTAGTTTTTTAATTTTTTTTGAACAGCGAAAAGAATAAACTAAGCCATGAGCTTCGACGTGGCCATCACTCAAGCTTAGCAAATCCAAGATGGACGTTAAAAGTGTCGGTTTAGTTACTAGTTTGGTAAATATTAAAAATAATATTAATAAAGAGAAAATAAAAATAAAGAAACAATATGTTACAGTTTCCGTAGTAAAAATGTGAAATGGCCTTCATAAGGAGTTTTATGATAACTTTCTTTTTAATTTTTTTGAAAGGCTAATAATTATATTAAAAAATCTAAAGGTTAAAACGATATTAAGAAGTGTTTATATACAAACCAAAAGCAATAAGATAAAAAGAACAAAATATCAGCAACAAGAGATTAGCCATTTATCTCAAATGAGCAAAAACAACAAAACTTGAAAAACAAAAAGTTATTTCTAAAGTTCAAAAGAACAGAACTTTGAAATTTCATATAATTATAAATGACCAATGGTGCGATTAACTCCAAATTCTATATACCTTTTTCAATATATATTTAAAAAAAAAACTTGGTGTTTATTATATCCCCTAGAAAATTTAGAAGGTGAAAAACGATATTTTTTTATTTATTATTTTTGTATTAATTGACGCCACTGAATTTAATTAATGATTTTAACATAAGTAAAATTAATTAATGGTATTTTATTAGGTGGTGGAAAAGCCTTTGCAGACGATGTAACAGTGGATGCAGAAGGGAATGCATATGTAACAGACGCCAAAGGTACTCAGATATGGAAAGTCGGGGTTGACGGTCAGCTTTTATCGGTCATAAAAAGCCCACTTTTTCATGCTAAAGAGTGGTACAATGACATTGTTACACTCAACGGCATCGTCTACCATCCAAACGGCTACTTGATCGTATGTCACACAATCACCGGTAAACTCTTCAAGGTTGAAATTAACAACAACAACAAAGTCACAGTCGTTAAAGTTGACCAAAAGCTCACAGTTGCAGACGGGTTGGAACTTTTATCGCCCACGAAACTCGTGGTGGCTGGAGCTAACGGTGTGAAATTAGTCGAGAGCAATGACGATTGGGTTACAGGTTCACTTGTTGGAAGGTCGTCGATACTGATGCATCGGATTGCCACGGCAGCTACGGTGAAGGATGGGAAGGTGTATGTTAATCATGCGCTTGGTATGGGGTACCCCAAGAAGAAACACGTTTTTGTTGAAGCTTCTTTCTCTTAGATCCTTTGATCATTTTGAGTTTTAATCAGCAGTTGTATATTGATTTATGTTGTATAATCCACGATTATCTTGTGACAATGACATATGGGGAAAAAAAGTCATGGCTTGAGGTATTTATTACTGATTTTCTTAATTTGTATGGACCATTTGAAATGGGATAATTAATTGAGAGAGTATGCAATACATTTTGATGTTTTAAAATAGAAATAATCATGTAAAACAAAGCAGTTCTTTTTCTTAACGGCAAGCACAAACCCACTAAACATATTTCTAAATCTCTTCAATTGTTCATATTGTTCATAATTGAACTTGGACCCACAACATCTTGGGAGGGGACACCACTGTCAACACCAGATACCGCTAGGCTACAGGCCCTTTGATAACAACTTTTATCTTTCTTTACCAATGATAGTAACATACATACGTACATACATACATACATATAGGGGGGGATTTAAATAAGAACTTTTTTCGTACGAAAACCAATCTTAGCCCTTGATTAAATTTAATCAACGGCTAAGAATTTTTGGCGGCGCAAATTAATGACGGATCACCCGAATGCAATTCATGGTTGGGTAAATATATAAATGACCAAAATACCAATATTAATGAGTCATTATTAGTGTTACAAACAGCTCTTACAGTTCTTGTATGAAAATCAGTTCTCGATTGAACTTCTCCCTATATCATTTATTTCGAACATATCATAATTCAGTGGCTGCTTATTTGCAGCTAAATAGAACCATGTGCATTTGATTATCGTTTCTGAATAAAGACTGTACTAAATGAAATAGAAAAATGATGATGAATCATTCAGCTTTAAAACACAGTCTGAATCATTAAGCACATAATATTTTATACTAATACCTTTTTTTTCACATGTTCTCGTATTAAAAGAATCATATCTCATTTTGTAATAAGTTATTATGAAGATTTAAATGGTAATTTTCGCCATTCAGATTGCTTATTCAGAATCTTTATTAAGCAGTTTGCAAATTCAGAATTAATTCTATACATAGCCTCTAAATTATTCAAACCACTGATCATGTAGCGTTTAATCATTTTATTTTATTAAACAACTCTTTAATATAGTAAGATATACAGAGTAATGTTAAAGGTAAGATTAAATAAAACATTCAATGCCTAATATTAACAACCATGACCCTTTTATTCCAATTCTTTACTTCTATAAACCAACGTATCACTATTTTTTTTATTTAAAAAATCAGTTTTAAATAGGATTTCAAAATTTTATGATATTAATATAATTATTTCTACAATTGTTTTTCAAAAAATTGTCTATAATTTATTTTTAATAATTTTTAAGGGAGAATTTTATATATATCCTTACAAACTTTCTTAATTATATATATCTTTATAAAAATCAATATTACGTATATAAACTCTCAAATATGTTCTTATATTTAATTTAGCAGTAATTAAATTATTTATAAATTAAAAAACATATTGCCAAATTTAATTTACAACTAAAATACCCTAAATGCGAAGTGACTCTTCTTCTTTGTCAACTCCGGCATCTCTTACGTGATAACATAATCACAAGTTTTTCTCCAAATGAATCCATATGAACTCCAGCAACTCTTTTGCGATCAGACCTCTTCAAATTTTCATATGATCCGCTTCATCTCCATCTTAAATTCGCTCAACTTCATCTTCATCTACAACCAATTGTGACATGGTCCACTTAATATTCATCTCCAATGGATCCTTGAGTTCAAGCGTGATCCTTTTTTTTACCGAAAACTTCGTATGGAATCATATTCAACAAAAAACAACGAGAGTTCTACAAAATGCGATTACAACTTCAAGCGCATATCACGAAACAACAATAGGAGAAATTATAATGAAAATTTCTCTAAATGTCGCAAAAATAAATTACAGAGATCTGATTCGTTATTTACACGTCGTTTGATGATCGACGAAATAGATCACACTGCTAAAGTTCGTTCAAGATTACTACTCAATTCGAAGGTGGGTATTTGCAATCGATTGCATTGTGTTGCAGTGGTGGTGTTGATGTAGGTAACAACTTAAAATAAACAACAGAGGAAAAATTCGAGTCATCGCTCACAGATTGCCGGAAAATAGTGGCAGATTGGTCGTAGTCGCGGCTATGGTGAACTTGAACTTGTCGTAGAAGGAAGATCCCGTCGAATTTTCATCAAATCCTAGTATTTGAAACCCTCCCCTCCACACCGCCATGTCGGTTTTTCTCTCTCACCACTCAACAAATCACTCAACCTCATAGCGGTCACTACTCACCACACTAAATTATAGGACCCATCTAATATCCATTAATCGATTAAAATCAAATAAATAAAAAAGAAAGAAACAAAGGCAAATTGAGAATGGGTCCTACTTTAACCATTACCACACACTTCTCTTGGTGTGGTTTTCACCCCCAAATCAAACTCACCACATGGTAGTGGTATGAAAACCACACTTACCCCTTCTTATCCTACTCACCCCCTTTCCCACTCTATACACTCTTATCATCTTGTGTGATACTTGACCGGTGACGTTGATAATGTAGAAACAGGGATGACGGAGATATATGGCGGCGGCGGCTGTTGTAGAAACAACAAATCGAAAAAAGTGGCGATCGTTTTTACTTTTTAGTGGGCTAGTGGTAGTTTTGTAGCTGGTTCTTAAATCATCTTTTAGGAAGAAAAAAGATCACTGCTCCTACGGAGGTCAATCTCCTCTCTCCCTCTCCCTCTCTCTCTCTCCCTCCCTCTCTATAGTCTATAAGAATGTGGTAACATTTGAACAATAGACAAACTCGCAGACTGTGTTGAGATTTTGACAGAAATTAGGATGGAAATTAGGAGCGATCCATCATAGTATATTAGGCGAAGAAGAAAGAAGAGTAAAGATGGAAGAGGGTATTTATGGAATTTTAATTGTAAATTAAATTTAATGTAAAGTTTTTAATTTTAAATAATTTAATTATTATTAAATTAAGTATAAGGACATATTTAACAGTTTATAAGGATATATACGTAATATTAATTTTTAAGGATATATATGTAATTATACTATATAACATTTGTGAGAAACTATGAACAATAACTCTCCTCTTCTTCTTTATATAGTTTGTTAAAGAACTTGAAACAATGTTGTGACTTTGGTTTAGCAGTAGAGGCGTCCCTTTTCTTACACCAGATCTCAAGTTCTACCCATGACATTTTTTTTACCCTTCCTTTTTTCAGCTACTTGCTTTACCTTCTTTACTTTGCTTTAACACTCGTAGCACTTAGTTTTTTATTTTTGATTTATATTATTATTATAGTAATATAATTAGTTACATATATTATATGTTTTTCTCTTATAACTTTTAACATATAATGTTTGATATAAATATAAATATGTATATTTGTGATCGTCCTATTTCATCTATATTTTAATAAAAATATCTGTCGCTCATATAATATTTAGATAAAAATATATATTTCTTCGGAATCATAATACTATAAGATTAATTTAATTATAACTTTTTGACTAATAAAGAAAGTTAAAGTAAATGGGGGTCGATGACATAGTGACGCTAGCTCCGCCGTAGAAATGGAATAGATTAGGGAGTTGGATTTCGGGTGAGTGCATTTTTATTTAAGATGTATTTGATTATTTTTATTTTATTTATCATAGAATAGTATGATATAAATAATGTGTATACTACTGTATGAAGCATTAAATTACACAAAGCTACAACAAATATGATACAAAATATCAACCAAGTTCATTATAGACAATGTATAAGTTCACATAAATCGTTTATCGTCTTGAAGATTATGAAATGAAACATCATATAGTATAAATTTTTAATTTTTTTCGCCGCAATGCACGGGCTACTGCTATCTCGTTAAATAAGTTTGTAAGGATATATTTGAATTTCTCACTTAATTAAAATACATATATGATATTTAATATTACATTGTTATTTTTGTTTTATTTAATACCATGCCTATAATTTATTTATTTTAAATTAGTTAGTAATATATAAATTATATAAAAGGTTCTTCTAAACTTCCCCGTTTAAGTTTTACGTTTTCTAATAACCAACATCATGAGGACCGATTCTAAGAAAACTAGTCTTTATAGCTTCTTTATTGGTTATTAAAGCTTGTAGTTAATTTCGAAAAAGCTACCCAGCCTATTGCTAGTGCCCATGACTTCAAAGCATGGGGTCATGTGTTTATATACATCGGTTTATTGAAGAACTCGTCTCCATTCTTCTTTGTGTAGTTGCGAAGAGAAAAAAAAAGTAAGGTATGTTAACATTTTGTATAAAGAAGAATTCGGGAGACAGTAACATATTTTCACATAATTATTTTTATTTTTATTAATAATATAACTTACTTTGAAAAATATCAACATGCTTTAAAGTTTTTTATTTGATCATATTATCAAATTTAATGTTAAGAAAACACAATGATGTGAATGGTGAATACATGAATATGCTGTGGTGGTGCGAGGATGAGGGAATGGTGGTGCTGCTCCTGGTGATGGTGGTGTGAGGGCAAGGGAACAATGGTGGGGGCTTGAGGGTGAGAGAGGCTGTGAATGAAAATGGCTTTGTGATAGGATGGCTGTAAAAAGTGATATGGAATAACAGGTGGCTAGTTACAATTTTTAAACAATAATAATAGTAATTATAAATCTCAGGATATTGGTAATCGTGTAGAAGTATTGTTATTTGTCTATTTTGTGTGATTAATGTTGCAATTATTTGTAGAAGCAGCAGGTTCCTCAACTTTCACAACTGGAATGCCACATAGATTATGCAATTTGAAAAGAGTTTGGAAATTTAACAAACCAAGTGAAATGAGACTCTCTATACCTACTTAGGGGGTGTTTGTTTTAGCTTATTTAGGGCTTATTTTTCATAAGCTCGTTTTTTCTGGCTTATTTTTTACGAGTCCGGCTTATTTTATTCTTGTAACTCATAATAAGCTCAAAAGTCAGAAAATAAGCCAGAAAAAACTAGCTTATGAAAAATAAGCCCGGAAAATAAGCCGTAAATAAGCTAAAACAAACACCCCCTTTAACTCCAAATACCCTTTTACCCTTATGCTTCTAAATAGTAATAAGAACATCCCACCATAACAGCACTGTCAAATCTCTTATTTCTGGTAACTATATATTAATGGGAGGTCAGGAACACTCCACATTATAAAAATTATACATTATTTTCTGTAGAGTCGGGATTATATAAATGTAAGAAGTGATGCGAACCAATCATTTCAGATGCAAAGGTAGGATTTGGATGCATAGTACGTCTAAACTCCATCTATGCATTTGAAATGCGTGGTCCACGCTAGCGCTTACGCTTCTTATTTTATTTTAAGTTCTAATAGGAACCTGCCCGATCTTCGGTGTATCACGTATAATCCTTGACTACATGCATATATAACATACATATAGTTCTATGCCTAACCTTAAACAACATATATAGCCTCTTCTTAATCTTACTGGATGAGGCCATGAAGATTACCTTAGTGCTTCTTGGCTCGACCTTGAGGGATTAAAACATCGTCTCGGTTAGAACCATCAGGTTTCCGAGCCCATATAGGTGCCTGATCAGGCCCATAACGGTAATCATAGAACAGCTCTTCACCAGTCTCAATTCGCTCTTTGGCAAAAATGCCAACCCGGTGATCACCAGCCACCATCATTACCTGTTCGCACCAACCTTTTTAAACTTTGATCGCTTTAAAGGAAAAGACCTAATTGCATAAAACTGTAACCAACTTTGGTTCCAATTCTATTTTGGAACTTGGATAACCAACTTAATATAGGACTAGAAAAATGCCATCAGAATTTCAAAAAAAAAACATGATTGAAGGTAGCTACCTAAGATAACCGTTTTTAGGTGGCAAGAAAATCAACATACTCAAAAGTTACCGACACGTCATTATTTGCATGTTACTGGATCTACCTTAACCTGAAACCTCTGGCCTAAAAGAAGTTTACGTAAAATAGAAATTGGACCCAAATCTGTTGACCTTTGTATGCAGTTTAGCCCAAAAGTGAATACCTTTGCATAACAGTTGGGATTTGATGAGTGATTCGCAAACTTTAATTTGTCTCCCTTGCGGTACGCATCAAGCACATACTGCAAAGTGCAAACAAGGAAGCTGCTCTGAGATTCTGAATGTTTACCATAAAGATTTATCAGGGCAAAGATACAAGAACACTTGCTATAAGCCGAATCATGTCAAAATAGAATCAATAAGAAAAAAGGATTGTAGACAGAGAAAAAAATAGTATGCCGCAGAAACATAGATATTATCTACTACAAAACTGCTTGCCTGGTCATTCAAATCAAAAAGGAAAGATGAGTTGGCACGATCATATATTTTCCCTCGCTTATCTGCTTCTCGGTGTGAGATCAATTCACCAGTGTACTCTCCAAGATAATCATTTTTGTTGACAGAGTTCTATGGACAAAAAAAAAAGATCAGCCATGTTGGAAGAGACTAGTCAAAACAGCTACAGAAAATGTAAACTTGATACCTACCTTCAGAAATGCTCCCCAACCAGCAACATTAGACTTAGCCAATAGAATCTGAAGACCATAAATTCAAAACTATAATGGATTTCTCCGAAAGATAAAATTATATATGTAACACACTTAGGGGTGTTCTTGGGGCGGGTTAATCGGGTTTTGGGTTTTTCGGGTCGTGCTGATCGGGTTTTATGGATTTGTAATTTATCCGACACCCTGACCCTTCAGGTTATTCAGATTCAATATTGGACGTTTAAGTTATTTTATTACCAGTTCATGAATAAGATGAGAAGAATATGCATCTCTTACAAATTTCATTCTTTTAGAATGCTACAGCATTACACTTTATTACGAATTTCAGTTGAGCGCTTACGTGTATTTTTCACAAATTACATTCTTTTAAAATGTTTCAATGCTTAGAGACCTTGGAAGTTAAAAAGCTCTCAAAATTCCAAGTTTTCTAATTTGCGATTAAATTGTAGTTTCTAACTTCCTTATCCAATGAATTTAATGTATTTTCTTCTATGAATTTCACTTTCAAACTTGTTATAAGTTGTTTTACTTAACTTTAGACTATTTGGTTATATGTTAAATGAAAATTGAAGATTAAATTTTTTTAAAAAAACTTATTTTGGTTAATCGGGTCATCTGAATAAAAAAGCTTAGACCCTAAACCCAACACGAAACACGATATACCCGTATTACAAACACGAAACACGATATACCCAACCCGATTAACCCAAAATGGTTCAGGTTTGTCAGGTAATTCTGGTTCGAGTATTTTCGACACCCCTAATTACACACTTCTTGAAATTGCTCACCCTTTGCTGCTGCCTCAGAAGGAGCCTCATGTTACCGCAATGGCCTTCTCCTCTTCTTGGGGGCTCTCCTAATGAACCATCACCACAACTGCAAGATGTGCAAACTTCAGTAAGGAGAAAAGTCAGTGCAGCTCAAGTACAACTGAAACAAGGAAATCGATTACAGCCCAAATGTCAGGTATCATATTTCAGAATAGAAGAGGAAAAAGTAAAAAAATGTAAACACATCTAATATCAATGATATCTTCATACCTTCGTCAATACCTAAGACACTAGAACACAAAACAAAGTTTCCAAAATTTATGGCAGAACGTTTTTATCACATACAGTAATTCATAATAAATAAATGGATATTGAGCTGAAAATCAGAAATTCAAACTATTATCTGTTATCAGACATAAGTTAACTTGACAACCAAAAAACTAGGCTCTCAACTCTCGTATTCATTTAAGAAAGTATCAAAGCATGAACCAACTTGTTTACATGTAAATAAATAAATAAATAAGAATTAAAAAGGAAGAAGCTTTACCTCACCCAGCAATTCCGGCAAACATCTGGATCACATTCACGGCCAGCAGCAAAACATGGGCATTGCCGGCTTCTGCATTGGCTCTTTGCACAGTGGCATCCCCTAAACCTGTTCTTGCAGCTTTTCGAGCACCTAAAATATTATATTAGGTACATACGTTACTGAAAGTTGAGATAATCCTTTATATTTTACAAACTGCAAGAAACAACATTGAAGTTGATAAATGATTGTACACTATAATATTATGCAAATACACATGAAGGAAGATGCTCTAAAATATTAATTACCCAAAAGTGTTTTGTGTTGCAGTTTACATACCCACAATATTTTTCACAGCAAGTAGCATTATCTAAACAGGGGCATTCCTTTCCACACATAGTTTTGCATCCACATGGAATATATTGCTTGCAAGATTGGTTCTTCCCATCAGCAATTCGTCTCCACATTGATGGATGACCAGCAGACTTCCAAGAATATTTAAGTTTCTTTGCTCTACCCTTTCTGCGAAGCAAACGTGACCTCGAAGCTGTTTCGTGCTCCTAGAGGAGATACAATAGATAAATTTGAATTGGTATTTTTTTTCAATTTCTCCATTACAATGATTGTGAATGAACATCTACAATAGTCAGTCTTGGGCAGTTTCCATAGTAAATAAGAATCTGAAAATCAGATATATATATATATATATATATATATATATATATATATATATGAGAAAACAATTTTATGTAATGGGCTTAAGAGACAAGCCTACCAATAGAAGAAAACCGACTTACTTGAGAAATTTTCTGTTTATCAGTGTAGTTCAGGTCTATTTAAAAAACTTACACAAGAAATCCATTACCGGTAAGTATGCTTGGTTCTGAAATCAGTTTCCTCCGATAGCACATTAAAGAAAATCGATTTAAAGGCCAATAATTATACAGTTCCAGAAGAAAGAAGTATTTTAACCTTAAGATCTGCATGAGTTCTTTCATTGCCATCTGACATAGAGCATGCAGTAAATGATCTCTGTGACGTTGCTGATCCACTATCATACATATAATTGGCTACTTCTATGCAAGTTTTTAAGCCTGAAAGCAAGTTTCTGGCTATGAGGCAGCTGCAGATTCGAGGTTACAGAAACCCAAACAACAAAGAAAGAATAGTTTAGATATTCATGTAGGGTTTTTGTTTTTGAAAAGGCTAATCATGTAGGTATAGCAACAACAGATGGGAGGTAATAAACTACACACAGATGCCTCATTCATGTCAGCAGTTTATTTCAGTAATGTAAGCGTTTACAGAAAATAAACACACATGATGTTGAGTAGAGATATCCCGTACCTGTTTTTCCCAAAAATCTCTAATCCCTTAGCATATAGTTCCTTCTCAAGAACTTTCCATTCAGAGTTTGCTGGAGGACTGTCGATTTTTGTAATCACTGGATTTGATGCATGCTCTAACAAATATACTCCTGTGCTCCTGTCCTTGACCACATTTGCTGAACCACAATGAGAAGAACTAGTTGCATCATCATTAGTGGCCATTTGGAGATTGGTTATGGTAGCATCGACCTCAATTTTTTGGACATTTAAGTTGTCATCAGAAACTTGAGTATCTTCAATTGCCATAGAAATTGTATCGGGTAATGACAACCTTTTCTGTTTTTTAAGGGAAGATTCTTGTTGATCATCAATAACATGTTCTGGTTCTTCTAACAAGTTGGTTGTTTGTTTGGATACCTTGCGCTTTCCTGTATTGACATGACACATTTCACCAGCATACCAACGCATACAAGTTTTCATATACAAACATCAAACAACTGACACAACAAAATCCCTCTTCCCCACAAGAGCCACCAATAAGAACCAAATTGTACACAAGAAATAAATAAAAAAGGAGAAAGTACTGGCATCTATCCTCTAGAGTAACGGTTTGTGTAATAATCACCTGAATCAGCACCAATCTGAATCTTGTGGCTCTCATCTGAAGATCTATTGTTTGTCTCACTTGAGACATCTACATGATCTGAATGCTTCTTTACAGTCTGAAACAGATATACTACGACACTTATACTAGAAGGGGATACATAGATAAATAAATAAATATGCACAAATAACTTTCAATTTATGATTTATCAGTGGGATCATGCCATCACAAATATATATGAAATCAATCACTTCCTACAATATATTATAAAAAAGCCATGAAATTTTAAACCTGACATACTAAAAGATTGACTTCATAAATGCAGGTCTGTAGGCCAATCCTGAAAAGCTTGGCGAGACTATAAACATCAACAAGAGCAAGTATATGATCTCATATACTGCAACATGTATTAATATGGACTTCTTTGATGTTGCTAGATTAGATTTTTCAGTCTACTTAAAGATGGCAGCAACAGAAGCAGCCTTGTTATCGTCAATGTGGTAATATTAAGTCAAGAAGAAGTTTGAATGAATTCTGTGGCTAGATAATGGTTAAGAAATACTCCACGAACACTTAAAATAAAATTGTATCTCTGCATTCCAGATTTCAAAAGTATACTAACCAACAATTTTAGTCAGCAAATGTAGGTTCAATAGCCAGGATCTAATATGCAATACCTGAAGGTAACAATGACTACTGCAAGGTTTTACGTTTTCTTGAGACTCAGGAGGGTAGTACTGTCTCTCAGTCTGTATATGATACAATTGTAAGTACATTAATGTGAGATGCAGTAAACTTCACTCTGAAAGTGCAGTAGTTCTAAGAGCATAAAACCTTACAGGAGTGATAACAGTTTGAGAGTAGCCATGAAGACGGCAATCAAATAGCTGTTAAATAAGTGGGAGAAATGATCATACAAATGACCAATATAATCAACATTAAGAAAAAGTAAATAAAATAAACAAATGTACCAAACACCGTCGACAAAAGAGATTATCAAGAGAATCTAGTGAAGCACTAAGGCTTTTGTCCAGAGATATGCTCCAGTTACGCTCATGGTCTGCAGAAATAGAGACATCTTGGTTTAAGTTTTCTTCATCTTCTGTCTTCAGCATAATATATGCCTCCTATATCACATAAGAAACAATAACAAAATAGAAAATTTCAACAAGTATAAAAAAAAGTAGTATAAAGCAAGGTTTGAAACGGAAAAACATGGTTATTGATGAAGTTATAAGAGAAACTTAGGTACATAGATTTCTGAAGTATTTCCACCAACATATTGTGTCAAGATTTTAATTACTTCGTCACTTGGCTCATAATCCTGAGAAACCATCCTGCAAGATTTAAATAGGTAATGATATGATTTCAGACCCATATCAAATGTATAAATTATGTACCCAATGTAGGATGAACAAAAGAAATCCACATATAAGCACAGATCCAGTTACGCAGTTATATCTCTGGAGAATCAAGTCTTGCAATTACAAATCATTAATTAGGCATACAGATACCTCTTCGACGACTACCAATAATCATGTAAGGTGCCAGGGATTTAGAAAGAGGAACAGCTAAGAAGTGTGGAGATCATAATAGTTTCCATTAACATCCCACAGGGTTTATTGCAAAATCGATAAAAGAAAAAAGAACAGCAGAAAAAGTAGAAAGAAAAACAAATGACATACAATAACGGTGTTATAAAAGTGGGCCACCGGGCGGGGGTGCGGATGAACTCTTCATACATAAATTGGTAACACTCAGTAATGAAGCACTAACTCAAACAGATTAAAAGGATATACTCCATTCCTCTCATTAATAATTGCAACATTCCCTATTTGGAAATGCTTTTCCAAACTGAAATGACATAATTTCCGAATCATCATCATTACAGGCATAGATGTAATTTTATGGGGGTACACCACCAATTCTTTTAAGATTGATCGCTTGGAAGCTATTAAGTACCATTCATCCAGTCTCTCATTATGCAAATACACAAGTTTCAAGGCTCCTATAGAAATTTAGTCAGTAATATGCCATTTATATTATGATGCATGAAAATTTAGTGCCATAACCATAACAAGATGGAATATTACTTTTCCACCAACACAAAAAAAAGAAAAAAATCACTAGCTCAAATAGGTTATTTCTTCAACACAATTTTTCACCATTAAAGAGCAGTGTATTATGTGAACCAACCGTATGATGCGATTTTCTGCTTCAGAAAATTCATGTTTCTCTTCCTCTGGTTCAGTGATCTCTTCTTCACTGTCACTACAGATCAGAGCTTCACTTCCATTTTGATCATAATAAATACGCCGCCTCCCAACCACCGATTGATCATCAGCCATTCTCTGATTTCTGCGATCCACACAATGAAAGTGAGAAACTATTAGACAAAGGAGCTTTCATCAAGAATATCAAGAGATCAGAAAGTCAACTATAGTAAAACTTATAGTTAAATCTGTAAAGTCATGGATTGTTGAGAATATTATGTCTCCTTTTCAACAATTGAAAAACATGGAACCTCTGGTGGGAATACTGCTATACATGCCACTTAGGTTCTTGCCTGAAATAGTGTTGGACATCCAGTGGTTTAATTGTTAGTATTCCCACTTTCTCTTATTGCATTTTTTAGGTAATGGTGTAAGGCTATTGGAAAGTACATTGCAAAACTTCATCTAGACTGGCTGGGTTTTGTATATGGGGATAACAAAATCCAAGTATCCTAAATATTGAGTTGATAATATGTAGCATTTTATTTTGCTTAAAATCATATTTGGCTATGATCAAGAGCAGATTACTACTATTTTAGAAAGAATAGTTGTAGTCTAAATGAATCTTCTACAAGGCACTTGAGGCATCTGTTTGCTTAGTACGTAATTCTTTTTGCTTCTCATGTATGCCAAAGAGGCGTATGTCCCTTACCTTGTGTATATCCCTAGAGATATCTAATGGATCTATCCAGAAAAGGAAAAGAAGAATTGATTAAAAAGAAAGTGCAGACGCCCAAAATAAACCTGTCCAAAAAGATCCAAGTTGTATATGGTGGTATCTTATCTGCAGCTGGAAGCTTGGCGCTTATTGAAATTTCTGCTTCTTGAGTGCTTGTGTTATCATCAGCTGATATTTGTCCTGGTCCAGAGAGGATTGAGAGGGGCTTTTTAAGCCTAGAAGAAAGCATTTTACCCACGCCACTGGTTTCATTAGACAAACCATCACTTCTAAGCACGGATAATGACAAAAGCTGAGAGACGTCCTTTCTTAGCTTCTCGCTGTTCTTCTCGACTTTTTCCTGTATAGCAGTAACATGGTAACTACTTTAACATGTCATGCCATCAGTATTAACATTAATCTTATATCATTATCAATTCATTCAATTTACAAGTAAATCAATAACTATCACTTAACCATATGTAAAAAAGATAACTGCTGTTACCTCCAGAACCTATGCTACAGAGAGTAAATCCAGCTAAAAGTTGAGGCTTGTGGGATACTTAAAAGGTTAGATCAATGTTTAAAGTTGACTAAACCATTGCTATATGATTTGTGCTAAGTGTTGATCTATGGTAAAGGGTAAGTAATATATATGGTTAGTGGCACAGAGTTCATGCAGGGTAATGCCGTACGTCACTTGGATAAATGATCAAGTATACAATCTAGTTGTCTCAAAATAAATAAACCATTCAATTTTGAAAAATAAAAACGATACTCTATCCTTCATCTCTTTTACCTAATCCTACAATAAGTGTTTATAATACCACCCCTTGTGTAATTGTTTTCATCAAATTTATATCAAATGCTTCCCTGTTTGTTCGTTCATAAAATAGCTAAATTTACCAAAAACGAGCTGCAACCTTTTTTCTTCATTCATAAAGTAATGCTCATATGTTCCAATTACTTATGTTAATCCTAGTCCCAGTGTCAGGGGAAAGTTTGTACATGCTAAAACAGGGAGAGAAAAAGTTGTAGAAGGTAGAGTTTCCTTGTGCTGAACATTTACCATTTGTAGTAGGTTAAGTAAATAATAATTATATGTAACACATACGAAAAACAGAAAACATGCTGTTGAAATATAGTTAGCTGATATCAGGAGGTAAAAACAAAATTAAGTCTATAGCGAGCTTTAACTTTCAGCCGAGTGAGCTTCTATATGTTACCCATCTACACCAAAAGAGGTCACCTAATTTCTGAGACTACTGTAGGGTCATTATTTATTGTGCATTCAATAAAGAATGGTAACTTAGCATCTGGGTAGTTCTTATAAACACTTAGAGGCACTTAATGGGATACATACTTGCTGGAGGCCATCAGGCAAACATTAAGATGCTGAAAACAGACAATAAATACAAATTACTAATTACATCAAAACAGGTATCGACTTACTTTAATCAAGAGAACCCTCTCTGCTTCAATCTGCTTCTTCAGTTGACTTATCTTAACTGTTAACAGTTCTAAATCACCAGAAGCCTGCTCTCTCCGTGAATTCTAACAATTTGAAGAGAAAGGAAATCAATGAAACAAAAACTATCACATGATTAATAACAAAACCATTATCTATCGTTTCCAGTATCTCAAACAAATGCAATGGGAATCTAAAGAATAAAATAAATTGAGTTGAAAATTTGAAGTAATGTAGGAGTATGGTTCTCTTCAACCAATGCTCCTATAGTAGAATAGATTCTTTTTGGCCAAAAACAGCATATCAGATTCCAAGATTAGAGAGGCATTTTTGCTAGTTCACGCAAATTTCAACACTTTAACTTTATAAATTTTCTTTTCCCTTTCCTTTTCTTTTTAAAATAATGTCATTTAAAAGATAATCAGGGTAGTACAGCCGCAACAATGAACATAGCCACCTGTTTATAACTGTGAGCAAAAGTTACACAAAGCAAGTAAAGAAGAACGCATAAGCCTCGAATAGGGTATGTTTCAAAACAAGGTAAGGATGTCATGCTGTGTTAATCATCAACTTAATAAACCTTGCAGAGAAGCGAGTATGGTAATTGGTGTTAGCACCATACAAAATCGTAATTCGAATAGTAACAAATATAGTCGCAATTCAAAACTTTCAACACACGCCAGTAAAAATGCGTGAAAAAAACGATCAGCGTAAAACTAAAATACTTGTCTTCAGTTATGTAATCGAAAAACCTAAGCAATTACGATCATCAATTGAATTATTATTAAAAGATAAAGATCATATACAGAAAACAAATAAACGAAGGATCCGAATGTAAAACCAATCGTGCGTTCAAATTACGAGTGATCAATCACAGTTTGTGATTTCAAGGAACCAAAAGATGATACGATGGAGGAGAGGGTGAGAGACAGACAGAGAGAGAGAGAACAAACTCTAGATTTAGAGGTATCGGTTGACTTGGAGTTGGAGACCATCATCGATCGCAGCGTTGGGGAGAGTGAAGTATGAAAGAAGTTTTGTAATGGAGAGAGATGAGGGAGGTATGTGTAGACTGACGGATACCCGCGGAAAATCTGGGCGTTGCAAAAGGACATATCCTAGTCTCCTACCGTAAATCGGACAAAATCTGGGCGTTACAAGGATTATCTTTTATGATACATTTTATTGCATGTTTAATTTTTTTGTAAGACCCATTTCTTTTATAAACTATTATTACATTTTCAAATTTAATTACCCATTATTGGTTTAAGATTCACCAAAAGTATCACCACATATTGTTTATAATTTATACATATTAACTGAAATTAAAAGATTTTCAAAAATGTCAGTTTCATTCTTGTATTGAAGCTACATAACCAATCAAGTCACTTGAGCTTTATCCTTATTTGAACTCGATCCACCTGTAAAAGTAATGTCAACAGTACGTAAGTTTTCGTTTAGTGAACATACCAACTTACTTCTACTGTAGCATACAAAGATATGAATATTCATATAAAGTTGTAAGCTGTATATGGAGACCAATAGTACATATATTGATCTCCCTCCGTAATTCACTTGGTACCAAGTTGTATCTCCATAATCATAGCGCATAAACAACAATAGCACGTATAACATATTGTACAATTCATTACACACATACAGTAAAAAAGAAGCAATATACTCACAGTGCTATTTCGGTAATCCGAGCAAAGATTTTTAGCCAGGTAAATCACGTATGTAAGTTTCTCCCTATTTAGAGGGTGTTTGGGATTGCGTTTAAAAACTGATTATTTGATTATTGTGATTTGAAATCGCAAATAATTAATTTAAAGTGTTTGGGGTTGTGTTTTCAAAAATCAATTATTTGCGTTTTGGAGACTACAAAACGCAGTTTTGAGAATCTACTTTTGAGTTGCTTTTTCAAACTGATTATTTGATTATTGTGATTTTACCTTTTAAAAATCAATTAATCTATTTTGCTAGGCACTTAAAAAACTGATTATCTAATTATTGCGATATGAAGCAACATAATCAAATCCAAACACTATTATTCAGCAGGTTCTCTTACGGCTGATTATCTGATTCTGATTATTAAAAACGCATAATCTACTTTCAAATCGCAATCCCAAACACTCCCTTAGTCATCACTCTAAGGAAACACCTGCAGCCATAACGAATTCGGAGATGCAAATGCATAAAAAAAAGACGAAGTTTAGTCTACATCGCTCAAAATTTTCAATAAAACTACTTAAGTTCACACTAGCAGAATCATACGGCAGCCCAAAGTAATCGCAAGCTTTCCTACTGAAAGTTTAAGTACCAAAATCTACTAGCAAGTCCCTACTGCAGTTTGAAGCTATCATTTCAGTAAACAGAGAGATGAAGGGAAAGGCGGAACTTTACTTGATACGGAAAGAGGCTTTTCGAATCGCCCACATAATCGTTGACGGAATGCGAGAAGTGGGACTCAGAAATGCAGACGATATACGAGTAGCGAAAGAGAGAACTGAACCACAGGCAATAACGCAAAAACCCTTGTTGCTCTTTAAACCCTAACGATGGAGCTACATAGTTAGCACACAAGGAGCAGTGTCATAAATCTGTCTCCATTGTTTCGAATAATGTCATAATAAGCCCTAACGTTTTTCATAAATCATGTTTGGTCCCTACTCCTCCATTATGTGATTGCGTCCAAGAATTTATGATGTGTTTACTTTCAGAAAAGTTTTTATTTTTTTAGAAAATTTTTCTAAGAAAAATAAAAATTAGAAAATATGTTCATTTATATATTTTTTTTTAAAAACTCCGTCACATTTTCACATTTTCTCAAACTCCTCAATTTTTTTAAACTCTCATACTTTTTCAAGAAAAGACTTCAACTAAACATGTTTTTCGTTTTTCTCTGAAGAAGAAAAACTCCACCCCTTCATCTAAACACGTTTTTCTATTTTTTTCAGAAAATGAAAACTCTATCATTTTTCACAGAAAAACAAAAAACGAAAAACAAAAAAAATTTCTCCTGCTAAACGCAGCCTTAGCTTTTCTATCCCCATGGGTGTTTGTTTTAGCTTATAAAAAAATAAGCTTTAATAAGTTAAAACAAACACTCCTTTAGTCCATGCAACATATGAAAATTGGTGTTGTTTTACGAACCAGATTATACCTCTATTGAGTCTTTGAATGAGCATAATCTAATTTACATTAT
>JAUEJL010014997.1:10693-21983 GCA_032274825.1 Drosophyllum lusitanicum | reverse complement strand
CTGTGTTTGGATTTGAATAAAGCCTGTAATTCAAATCGAGTTTCTTGGATTATCCTATATCTGAATTCGTGATACCCTAAGCAAAAGGGTCGAATTACAGATTACAGAAAGTGTATTAAACACGATCCACAAAAGTATTCAAGCTATATATTGTTATTCGTACCTTTTATAAACCCTTTCCTCCAACAACCGGTAATACCGGATCATACAAAATTAATTTAATTTCATGTTATTGGTTGGAAAAAAAACTAAATAAACCTGTCACGAGAATAATCTTGATGATGAATGCACACATTGACTAGCATCGACTAATATGGCAGAGTAGTAAAACGAGCATGACGGTGGAGTTTGCTGCCGCCCATAACGAACTCGTCATCGGTCTTACAATTGGTGTTTAAAGCAAAATGAAGAAGTTGGGACCAAAAGTGAATGTTGATGATAGTTGAGGGACACAGAACAAAGATGATGATTGATGCCCCCACCAAAGAATCTTACAATTGGTGCTGTAGCAGTTAAATCTTGAAATTAGGACTTTAGGCTTTAACAAATGCATTTGTGTATTAAAATTAATTTAGTGAAATAAGTCAAATATGTCATTAATGCGACGTTTAATGACTTGGTTAAAATATTCTGTATTTTTTTCATATTTTTAATCCTTAACGTAGTTAATTGTAATAAGATTACGAATTATCTTATATAAAAAAGTAATATATTCTATAGTCTTACAAGTAAGATATAACTTCGTTCAATTACTTTAATTTAAGTTTGAGTTTGACCTGATAGCTTCATAAGCCTCCATGTAATATAGGTGTGACCTTCAACATATGAGGTTTCAAATATTCAATATTAACTCGTATCAGTATAAAATACTAATAGCAAAATTTATTTCAAATATATGTAAAAAATATATTAAATAACAAAACTAATTTTAAATATACGTAAAAGTTATAACAAAATTTAACTATAATTAGTCAAATATGAAATAATCGATTTCATTTATGCTTCTTGAATTAGAAGGAAGAAGATACAAAAAAAAGCTTGCAAGGATGATATGTCATTTACGTCCTGTGTTTCTAGTGTTTATACAATAGATATGATTCGTACATAGCAATAATTAAATAACAATTATGACTTTTATGTCAAATTATCTCATTAATGTATTTAAAGGCATTATGGTCTAATCACACTTGTTGTGTATAGAATATTTGAATCCTTTATATCTTATATTATATATTTAATAGAAAGGGTAAATTAAAGAACTAGTCTTTGCAATACGGGGAGTGAATCTATCTAATTTTCTATGTGGCTTAACGATACTAAAAATGTACAAATGATCGATATATAATGCATATTACAAATACTAAGGTTCCGTTTGTTTAGTAGAATTTGAAGGAATGGAATTCTAACTATGGAATTGACTTTTCAATACTTGAGTGGATGTAAACATTCCAAAAAATGAGATTTCATTCAAAACCTAGTTTACCAAACAGAATACAACATATAATTTGATTTCAATTCAATTACATTCATTTGAATTCTGCGAAACAAACGGAGCCTAAATGTATTTTTAGTATTATGAACTTGGCTACTACATATTTTACAAATCTTGAACTATTAGACATATATCTTAAATTTGAAAATTTTGTCATATTTTGGTAAAAACTAGTTTAACTTGAACATATTTTCTCATGTGACTTAATTCTAATTTCTTGAGAAAATATGACCGAATTAGAAAACTGAATTACTAATTAAATTTTTGCTTATTTATCAACAGTTGGTTTTGACAAATTTTTAGTAGTGTTTATTGCAAATATGTAAGTAGTATGTTGTTCGATGAGATATTTCTAAGAAAATGGAAAATACATACGCCTTAGGTTATATTTTTGAAAAGTAATGTTCTGAAAACCAGACAGGACGTTAAATGACTATCCTGTTTGTCTAACCGGCCGAATAGGATGACATCAAAATATGCTAAAAGTTGTAGAAATTAACAAAAAAGTGTAACTAATTCTATAGTAATATTATAAAAAACTTCAATCATAAACAAATTCAATTTTTCATAATCAATCATCCAAACATAAACTAACCATCTCTTTGAGGTTGAGAGTTCAGGTCTTACTTTTGACATAGTGTAGTTTACGTAGATACGTGTGTTTGCCATTCAACAAAAATCATCAAAACATAAAATAAAAAAACATTTAAACATTAATTGTTTAAACTATAATTGAATAATTCAATTTTATTAATTCTTTCAGTAAAAAAAAGAAGCTGATTCACCGGTTCCATTTTTTTAACGGTATTAAATGGGATATCATATAACATGAATCAGTGGTGTATGACTAATTATAACGATGCATAAATCATCAACCGTACCACACAAACAAACTAATTATAAACTCTTTTTTTCTTTTCTACGTCGATGATTTTAGTGTAAACGAGTCATTATAGTATAATGGAGTTCATATCTTGATTTTAGAGAAGTTAGGAGATACGGAGTGCATGCTTGTATAAAACGAGTTTGATCTCTATTAGACCCAATAACAAGGGTCAAGGGGGCTACGCCCCCTTGCGGGGTCCAAGGGGCAGCGCCGCTAGCAGGGGTCTACTGGGCGGGGTCGAGGGGGGCCGCCCTCGCGGGATGCGAGGCAGTGTCCCGGCCTGAAAATTTTCTTTAATAAAAGAAAACGTTATCGAAATTGTTTTCTGTAATATTTTATGGATAGTTATCATAATTGTTTTTCGAAATACTTGTAGATAATTACCATGAAATCGTCATCCCTTAATTATGGGATAAAATCAGTATTTGAATTGATTGATCTTATCTTTGGTAATAAGAAGATTCAAACTTTATATAAACTCTATTTAGTGGTCTCGTATCAGTGTCTTGATACGAGCAGTTCCTAGAAAGATTATCTCCATAATCTGAATTTCGTGTAACCCAGACATAGGGTCGAAATATCATATTCGGATAATGTCTGCACGATCCTTCAATCAATCTAGACTTAAATACGATTTCAGAAACACTTTCTTCCTCCCGTTTATAAAATGTTACACTATCTCCAAATAAAGAATATATATATATATATATATATATATATATATATATATATTTATGGTTACTTCTCAACTAACCTACTAATTTTGTTTGTATTTATATAATTTCCCCGATACTTTTTCATTCTAGCTTTGTCTTCTTCTTTTAATGTACATTTAATGTGGTAATCAATACATTAGAATTAATTGTGTCAATACACCTTATTCTATATATTAAATACAATATCACCAAAATTTTAAAAAGAATAGTATTTTCATTCATGTATTAAAAAAATCACTTGATCAACAAAATATATTCCCATCTATAATGTTTAATCCCTCTATATAATCAAGAGAAAGATTAAGAAGTCAAATAATCAGAAAATTGTTTGAGAAAGAAAAATGGAAGGCAAGAAGAAGAATATCATGATGATGATGATGATGGTCATGGGGATAAGGTTGGTGGTAGGGCAGGATGGAAATGGTACAAGTGCAACTCCTCCAATTCCTTTCACTGATTGCTATACAAGGTGCTTCTTTTTTTGTATAATTGAACCCCAAAATTTCTGCACGTGTGGCTCCACGTGCCTAAAAAAGTGCCTTGATACACCTTCTACTACAACAATGGCTATGGCTATGGGTATGGATCAACATGCACAAAATCTTGCCTATTGCAAGTTTGGTTGTGCTTCTTCTTTGTGTTCTAACATTAGCAAGCTACACAATCTCGGTTTGTGTTCTTTCCTTTTGTCTTCTATTCATGCTTAAACACAAGATCTCTAAGAAAAAACGAAATATAAATTTGGTTTTTTCTTTCTTTAATTTCTTTGGTTTGATGTGACGATAAAGGGGGATAAGATCGTCACTCGAAAAATTGAATTCAAGAATGTGATGTACTAATGTATATATAAAAGGTTTTTAAGTTTTTTTTTATAATTTGTTTATGTGAATTTAATTTTGTTTTGTTTTCAGATGGAGAAAGTATGGGAAGATGTGTGGATTCTTGTTCTAGCAAGTGCACCATGAGCTACCAATTAGGAGATCCTTAATGTTCTGTAACTTTGTTGTTATGGTAGAGTTTGAGATAATTGACTAAGTAATTGGAAATAAGTTGTCACAACAATTTTGATTGATTAAATGTCATGATGCTTATCTTCAAGTAGGTGTCACTTTGATCTAATGGCCTGGAATTGTATTTAGAAACCTTGATTTGAGGTTTGAAGTGTTAGTTCTGGTCCTTCGTTATTGAGCTGGGTTTATTGTAGTTGCATTATTGACACGAATCAACCCATCCCCTCTCTCTCCGGGCCTCGACCCAATTGCCGGTTAAAGGTTGGAAAAACCTATTTTTCTTCGAAATGCTTACGACTCCATAAGAAAGATAAAGGTTCTGTAAAATCAAATAGTAATTATAATGTACAAAATTGATATTCTGTATCCCATTAAGATTTGTTTTAAAAAAATCAATTTAAACGTGTACTCTAAATTTTCTAGTTTTCTTTTAAAAGGTTTGGAAAAATATCTATAGTTTACTGAGCTAGGGTTGATTATGAGTCGGTTAAGACTTAAAACGAGGCATAATCGATAGTTTTGGTTATGTTTAATTCAAACCCATCAGTTTCAGTATCTTAATGGGGCGGTTATCTGTTAAATGAGACGGTTAACCTATAAAGAAGTTGAACATTAAAAATAAACTCGAGTAAAATGAACAAGAATTTAGTATAAGAATTGAACAAAACTTGGTATAAAAATAAATAAGAAAACTTTATGTGAAACAAAAATAAATAAATAAACGACGTCGTATAGAAGATACATACTAGAAAACGATTATAAAACTTAAAAATAATAACAAAAACTCTAAAACAAGACACTCTAAAAGTACTTCTTTTGAATTTTACATACAATAATCCTTAATAATGTTTCATATTAGTATATAGATAAAATAACATAAAAATTACAAAATATTTTCTTGGGCGATTTGATTAATAATGGAGGCAGTTTTTGTAATTAAACATAACTGAACCACCCTTATCAGTTAACCAAAATTTAGAAACCGAACTATCGGTTTCAGAAATGGTTCGGTTGGTTTGAGTTGGTTTTGTCGATAATAAGATGTCTAAAACCACAAACTTAAAATAGAAAAAGAAAAAAAAAAGACGAGGACGATGAAAAATAATCACTTTTAAAAGAATATAGGTAAAACAGGCCTACAAAATATAACTAAAACTCAAGACTCTACCAATCCGAAGCTCAAGTCTATAAATTATGACCCCAAATTACAAAATTCCAAGCGCTACAAAATTACACCACGCTCAAACTAGACGATCAATCCCACATTCAACCCTTCTGCATTTGCCATTCACTCCATTCAGTGGTACTGGGCCACTGGCACCTGAAAAAAATAAAAATAAGCAGACAGTTTATTTTTTTATTATTTATTTTAACAGCAAAGAGGATATATATACACACCCTTGATGATTTCACTTTCAAAAAATTAGGAATTGATAAGAACTCTGAACTGAGGCAGATAGAAATGATGCAAAGATTCATCCTGATTCAACTGATAATAGCAACGAGATATCGATACTCAGCAGAAGACGTATAACCATGGGAATGTAATAAGGGATGGCGTATGCATGTAGGGTCACTTATTTTTAGTACGGGTCAAAATTCGGTTTGGTTGGGTAAAAATTAGTATGTTAATCATGGTTACAAAAATATTATAATTGCAGTTAATGATCTAAAGCTTTGAATAAAAACAAGGAGGTTCTATACATTAAAATGTAGACTTAGGTCAACTTTTAACCTATTTGACCGCACTCAACCCATTCCCCTTTAAGCTAAACCTTTTTTATTTGACCCGTTTAGATAAAAACACATACCAAATCGATCTATTCATAAATAAATGGGACAAAATTGCCACCTCTAGTACACCCTCCATAACATGTTTGTAGTCTAAAATTATAGTAATGGTAGTGCATAGCATTGAATGCGCAACTAGGGTTTGCCACTGACATATCAATAGCCTTGTTCTACTCTGAGTGCTCAATGCCTCTTGCTAAAACAACCATTTAACCCAATAATCTTAAATAACACTTGATGTGTGTGTATTCATGATGACTTCATGTCATGGTATTCAAGTCCTTGTAACTGAAACAAACTCAAGCCATGGCAATATGAAATTCATTGACCAAAAGATCACCTAAAAGCAGATAACAACACAATTTAATAATAAACAAACTTGGTGTTGATGTAAGCAATGACTAGAAAATATAAGAGACCCATAATTGATTTCCATTTAAATCTACCTGGGCAAGGAGTTCGGTAAAGCAGGAAACAACCGTCTTGAGTGAACTTAGTGATGTGGTGTATGCACTGCTATTGAAGCAAGAGATGGAGTGGCAAATTAGAAACAATTCACATTATTAAAAGACCAAAAAAGAAGTAAAGTTAGAAACAAAGTTAAAAGGACATTTTCGTCATTTCACATGTTTTTAATCAGATTGGGTATAAATGAAACTAAAAAGATTGTGAGGAGGCATATAAAGTAGTTGTAGTAGTTCAATGAAAAAAAGTTGTTAATTAGTGGCCTCCTCATACATTATCCCTCTTACCACTAACTCTTACCATTAAAACACCCAACACCAACAAATATTTATATGTGATATATTTAATAGAAGGAAAATAAGTTAGATGGCTGAATCAGAAATCAAATAAGGGAATTTGAGAAAAATAGAATTAATCACCAGAAATAAGATTAGAATTTCTACATGGACCCAACCGATTGCTTTTAGGCTTTAGGATTTTCTGCACCATCTCTATGCCACTCTTCATCAGCCTCATGGCCATTAACGAGTACACCACCATCGGAAGAATCATTATCCATAGCAGCATCTACCACTTTGCCTTCTTGACCATCAAAAAATTCTCCCTCCTTTTCATTGTGTTCTAAATCCTGTGTCAAGAAAGCAATGACAACAATATAAGGAAAACCATATGCACTAGGAAATAAAATAAACTTGAAATTAGATAACACAAACAAAACCTTATTTAGAATGGAAGAACATTGAGAAAGAAAATACTCGTATCATAACTAGAAAAAGTGTGATCATTATATAATTTCCACAGAGAACTTTGGAAATGAGGCCCCTCAAAAACCATATTTTCGTTAACCATAAAACTATTATACCTGACTTCCACAGGCACAGTTCCACTTACAAAAAGTCGATCAAAAAAGCGTAAGGAGCAATATTAGGCATTGGATGTCTGACTTCCAAAAGGTTACAGAATCGGTAAAAAGATATCTGACTAGAAAAAATCCTCCCTAAACCACCAATTAATAGGAGAATGCAATGCAAGTAAATGACATTGTTCATTCATTAGGTTTACACATATCCATGTATAGTCCTTTAGTTTTTAAAATTACGCTCATAGTCCGTAATTTTTAAAATTTAACACCCACGATCCTTTAATTGGATGTCTGATACTTTCTACAGTTAAGGCCTCTAGTCTGCATTGCACATGAGACTTTGAGAGTAAAAAGTTCATTTGAGTCGTTTTTATATAACACCAATGGTCCTTTGTCTCATTTTGGTTTTCTATTAATATTAAAATTAATATTTACCAGATTACTGTTATAAAAATATTATTAACAATATCTAAGTACCTATGATTAATATTTAAAAAAGAACTATCAATAATATTTTATTAATTTAATTTGTAATAGATCCGGATTAAAAATTAATGTTTAACAAGTTTGTATTAAGTTAAAATCAAGTATGTAATGTTTTTAATTAGGTTCAACATTAATGGTGTTTTTCAAATAATATTCTTGATGTTTTTGGTGTTCTTCCTCTATCTCCAAGAATGTTCTAAATGTCTGCAAACACCACAAACACAGTCAAACAACATCACCAAACACCATATGGATTCCAAATCTGAAAAAAAATCCCCACACACAGACACAGATCTATAACAAGATCTCAACCAAAGTAAAAAAAGATAGAAAAAGAACAAAAGAGAAAGAGACAAGGTCACCTGTTCTTCACCACACCAGTGACACCACCCACCACCACACATCAAGATCCACAATCGAACACACACGCAGATGAACACACATTGGCGGCTTTGGTTGTGGTGGCCTGGTGGGTGCGGCAGTGTCTTTGTTGGTGGTGGATGCCAGCGACAGTCTTCGGTGGCAGTCAATGTCGGCGACTACTTTGGTGGCACTGTGGCAGTGGATGTTGTCAGTGGCTTGGGTGGTTATGGTTATGGAGAAGAAAGAAGGGGGCCGGTCGGCTAGGCCTTCAAGAGTGTATATGTGAGTGCGAGATAGAGTGTATAGGGGTTGGGGATGATTTTTTTAGTTAAAAGATATATCAAAAATAATATGTAATGACAGGCTCGGAATGGTCAGCGTGAGTGGTCGGTCATGTTGAGAGGCTCAGCTGGCAAGATCGGTCCAACTTAAGTTGGGTCATGTTCAATTTAATTTGTTTTTTTATTTTTTCCCCTTCAATAGTCATTTCATTGGCTCCTTTAAAATTTATTCAAAACTCTCCTCACTACACACACAACTTTCTATTTCATAAGCCTCTCATACACGACAAATACATAAAAAAAATTCTCATTTCACAAAAACTACCAAAATGGATAATAAAGATTCCTTTTGGGCATATCGCTACTAACTCAACACCGGATTATCTAGTTCACAATAGAAATCCCAACATCAACCTCCCCCCAACAAATTTCGATGTCTGGAAATACATACAGTCCACAATTATCCAGTAATTTACAATACATTTTCCAACCTTAACGGAGATTTATTATTAATCCGTTTATTCAATAGTGGCAACAAATGCAATTTTCCCAACCACCAATAAACCCCTCAACTCAAGAACCTGCCCCACCAATTAAACAAATCGAGCCCCAAGCCGAAGGTTCGTCCTGAAGAGGCTGGAGACATCCGGAGAAGAATACGCGATGAACCAAAGAAGAACTGGTTTGGCAACGTAGCAACATGTTGGGTACTTGGGTTGATGTTTCAGAGGTGCTGATTGGTAACTCACAAACCGCTGACCTTTTTTGGTAAAAGTTTATGGATAGTTTCAACTCATCTCCCACCACAAGAACAAAAGACCAATTGTATAGCAAATGACAGCAATACGAACTCAAAGGTTACCACTTACCAAGTTCAACGACATCTACAACAATTTTGATCGCAAGACATTCTTACTTTATCCCTTCAAACATACCAAGCCACCAATGCCAGTCCTTTCACATTTTTCACATATGAGAGGTTTTGCGTGCTAGACCGAAGTGGATGAATCCAAATCCGGTTGTTTCAGGACTGAAAAACAAAGTAACGAACTTTGTCTGGCAATACAAATGCCTCGACAATCAATCTTGATGAAGACTTTGATTTATTTGAAGAACCAAAAGTCCTGATGGAAAGCCGACAAAAAGTAGACTTTCAGAAGATAGCAACCCAAGTGCATCTTCAAATGTCGACGACGTCTTAAAATTGGGAATTTCAAATAACGTAAAGGAATTTCAGAAATCCAAAAGAGAAATGGATCTTTATAACATGAAAACAAAAGATATGAAGTTTCTTATCCTACAGAAGGTCGGGTTGTTGCAACAAAATCTGAAGATCATCCTAAAACTAAAAGAAATCAAAGAAAAACGTGGTTAACTAGAAGATTTTAAATTTAATTATGTGATATTAACTTTTTAGGTTTTTATTTTTAATTATCCTCATTTTAGATTTTTAAATTTTAATTATTGTAATATTCGATTTTTAGTTTTAATATATATTTTTATATCTCTTAATATTTATTCTTATTAATAATCCCTGTGTGTTCGACCTATTTTTTTTTTTAAAGGACCGTCTATGTAATCTCAAGAACTAAATTACTTAAAACATGACATCTGTATAAACTGAAGAACTGTGTGTGTGTTACTTTCCAGGCCACCTACCAAGCGACCACTAGGTCATCTTGCGATGGTTGACATTAATAATAGGTAACAACTCATTACAAATTTACTATGTCCCTTAGTTCAGTAGAAACTCAAATAGCAAGATGGATATATACCTCGTGATCCAACCCTCCATTTTCAAGTGGTTCCTCAACATCCAATTGCATGTGTTTGAAAGCTTCGACTAGGTTAACATGTGATCTATCAACATTGTTCACGTATTCTGCTGCTGGAGGATAATGACCCCTACGGAATAATTGGAATTCATTAGTCACAGGTAATTTCAGGAATTTATTTAATATCATGGATCACATACAATGTATGCTACCTAAAAATATGTAACAATAAATAACAATCAAAAGGAATGTTATTTTTTTTATTTTGGTTCAAATTCAGGATTTGACAACCTATTTGTTCACATGAAGTAGTGTGTTCTACCAGACATCAGACTATCAGAGCAAGGATAAGGGTACTGAAAATAGAAATAAAAATAAGTAACCTTGTCCCTGCAGCTCTTGCTTCAAGTTCTAGTGCAAGTTGCCAGTCCTCGAACATATTTGGGTATTCTTCAGGGTCTGCTAAAGATTCTGCAGCCTTCTGGTTAACCTGCAATTTAATCGACAGATCACCCAGGATCATGTAATTTAATATAGTGTGAAGTTGGCAAATAAATAGTGGGAACAAAAATTGACCTTGTTAAGGTCTTTTCTCCAGAGCGCCACTATTTCTGAAACCTTGCTTGGAAGGTAAGATCGTGCCATCAAAGCAGCCTCAGGAATTCTATTGCTGTTAAGAGAGTGATTTCAGAAATGCACATCATACACAACCTCTGTAGCTGTTGGATAAATGTATAAAAAACTAAGGACTAACCTATCAACCAACAACTGCAGGCAGTCTTCCAATTTACCCAACATAAATAGACAAGCGAATGCAACATTATTCTTTCCATTCTCTTTTGCAAGAGATGCAAGTTTTGCAATCTCTTCAGCATCTCCTAAAGAAGAATAGAGCAGCAACAAACCACTCAAATCATTTGCATGCTTCAAACAATCCTCGGCCATGTCCAACTGCAATATGCATTGTCATCAATAGTGAGATATGATAAACTTTAGGATATCCTTGATCATTATGAACTAATTTGTGTGGTCTAAATTTTTGGGAGCAGCAAAATCTATATCTTGACCAGAAATATATGTATCATTCTGTATGCCCTTTCATGATGAGAATAATTTGTTTTCAACTAAAACCAGGGGGGGGGGGGGGGCGGGTACCATTCCAG
>JAUEJL010014997.1:0-10683 GCA_032274825.1 Drosophyllum lusitanicum | reverse complement strand
CCCCCCCCCCCCCCCCCCCCCCCCCCCCCCCCAACCAGTCCAGGAGACAGAGCCAGTTCACCCAACTGCTTCCATTTTGACTCACTTTGAGCTACTAGGGCAATATCCTGCATAAAAATAGAACAAAAGTTGTCATCAGGACCACAAATGAACAAGGAAAATGACCCAGAAACAAGGTGCTGAAATTCTTTTTTTCTTTTAAGCAATCTAATATAGTACCTTTGCGATCTCTAGTTTACCTAGCTGAATGGCTAGCTCAAATCTATAGTCAGGATCCGTAGCAACTTCCAAGGCCTCTTCAAACATCCCCCTTGATTCCAGAAAACGAGCAACACTGAAAAGGAACCGTACATTTAATTAATTACGTTGCAAAGACCATAAATCCTTTTATGTTTGCAGATAGGACCATTGTGAAAACAACATTTATGGTTAAAGAAGGCACTAGACATGTTGCAGGATATGACCAATAAGTTATGTAAAAAGATATCTGAACTTTACCTATTATGCTGCTCCTTTGGAATTGATGGCAAGAGTTCACTAGCTCGTTCAAGTTCTCCACGCATCACAAGTGTCTTATACTCAATCAAGGTGAGAAGCAAGGTGTATCCAATGACGCTAAAATGTACATTAATTATAATACAATATCAATAATGATGCTTAATTCAGTTGTATCAGCAAATATAACACCCCAGAACCGACTCACTTAAATTCTTTGTCAATGAGATAAACCCTGCTCTGATTAGCTAAATATCCTAGAAGATACATTGGTCGATCCAAATGAAACATGGTAGTTACCTGAAAAATGTACCAAATCATGTGACAATTAATAAGATTAAAAAAAACAATGGTAAATAAGTTTTTTTTTTTACTAGTTGTAGTGATGGACCCTACCTCTCCACCCACACAATAATTGAGCCTCCATGAAGAGTTATTGTAAATAAAACAGTCCCCAACCCATAATCCAGTTCGAACTCTTTCGTTTACTTCATAGAGAAGTTCAAAGGAATCCTCAACACCTTGCTCATCTACAGATTTCCCACTGTCTAGATGGGCAGACACTAGATCTCTCTGCAAGACGATCAAGTTAATTAGATTAACCACAAATTTTGAAGTGGAAATATGACATTCCAGAAGTTGGAAGAGCATATGTAGATAAGGATCTTACATTGTACTTCAGTATATAGAACGATGAATCACTCGCGATTGCCATCAGATCACCACTATCAGCCCAGTAAAGGTTCTAGAGAAATGGATACGAAAATAGAAGTATATTATGAACCGAAGCTGACATGATAACAGGTAAGGTGAAAAAAAGAAACCCATGAATAAGTATTTTTTTTACTTTGACATTGACATCAATCCGTTGAATCAATCTACACTCAGCCCAGTCATAGAAACATATAAAATCATTTGAGCACATAGCCAGCAAACATCCTCCAAATATTCGCTCAACTGAAAATGTTGGCCGGATAGTCTTCTTTTCCTGAAAAATAACATCACCCAAAACATAAATTCCAATCTAAATTAGTAAATGACTGTTACACTCTGCAGCTAGTGTACAAAAAGAAAGCTAAAACTAGAAGCAAGATTCCAATTCTGAAAGGATATGTTCATCCATAATATACACCAGATGTTTACAAAATGCTGACAGCAAAATAGAGAAGAGGGAAGAAGAGAGCAGCATATAGAGGAAGTAGATTTTACTAGTTTATTGGTAACTTCTGAAAAGGATGCAGAAAAATGTGAAATACATCAATAGTTGGTCTATCTATCAGATAAGGAAAGTGTACAAACCTGAAAAGATTTGTTGAAGATCTTAACTTTGGATGTACTTTCTCTAACAGCGTATTCACCATCAGATGACCAAACAATCTCCAATGCAGAGCCAAAGGATCTATTTCTCCATGCCAAAGCAGTATATATGATGTATTCACCGTCACCACAGACAACGACAAACCTCCCATTCGGGTTGTGCTTCAAGCTCTGCACAAACAAGATAAACCAATCTTGAAAAATAGTGAAAATGAATCGACATGTCACATGTCTGAAACTAAGTGCCAAAGCTCCAAGGTTTCCAAAAATTAAAAACCAACTCAACATCAAACCAGTAAATTAAAAAAACTCGATTAAGTGATGACACGTGGGTACAACAATAATAGTTTAACAAAGTGATGCACACATGGGTCTTTAGAGTCCATATCCCTTTTCAGCTTAGAGGAATATAGAAAACAAAACAAGCACAACTCACTTGAGGGTAGAGATCACATGTTCCCAGCTCTTTAACTGCTAAAGGAAGCCTCTCTCCGTCAGAAACCTGAAAATTAAAGGATTGAAGGAAATGAGCAGATTCCTCCTGGAAGAAACAGGGGAAAGAAAAAGACAACACTTTTGTTTTTAAACATCTCCGGCAGTACGGGATGCATATAGGCCCAAACCTCATAATCAGCTCCTACACTCTTGATGTTAACCGTTTGAATTTCATTGTGCTTAGCCCATATAATTTTCCCACTATTGTCCATGCTAGCTACAGGCTCTTCCCGTCCAATTTTCACCATTATCGTCCCTTCATCATAACCAATAACAATCCTGAAAAGAGAAGTAATTAATTGCTAATGCATTAACTCTGATAAAAGAAGAAACATCAAGACTATTCTGAGGATAGCATAAAGTATAATCAGCAATATTGTAATATACTTGGATATCCAAGTAAACCACTTGCTCCAAATATTCCACTCAGCAGAACTCAAAAAAGGATTGCTCTGGATATTTAATATGGTATCACATGAACAATAAAGAAATCAGGAAGAATCTTAGAAAATATAATGATAAATCTAACTGTATAAGAATGCAACAAAAACAATGCTAAGATATGAGCTCTATATATTCACAAAACAAACTTACCGCCGTGAACCTTTCATATATCCAACAGCCCAAACCCTTTCCAGTCCATAGTTCAAGGTGTTCTCAAGTCTGCAAGATAAATGGGAAGAGGTGAGAAACTTTAAAAAAGGAAGAGTGGCATAAACTCACCAAAATGCAAAAAATATACATTTCTTTTGACAGTATGACTTTTAATTGCTTGTCTTAGACTAATAAGCAATAACCATTACAATAGTTGGTAATACAATCTACTTTTTGAAGTGATACAGCTTAGAACAAAACCATCATCATCAAACAGAATGCAATAAATTACAGTAGACATAACAAACACTTCGGTTTTCTAAATCAATTTCATGAATGACAGGATGTTAAATTAACCCACACAATCTTTCAAGTTAGTCACTATGCGATGGAATGCAGAAACTGGATGCCTAAAAAGGGAACTGGAAAAAAGTACGCAATTGTAGAAAGAACACACAAATGCAAATAGAATGTCAATGAAGTAGCTGAGAATGGAAGGAGGAATCACAGATACATATCCACTTCTTCACATTTTACTGTTTGGCTGCATATACCAATAGCAGTACATGTGTTCTAGTTTCAGTTTTTTTTTTGTGAAGATATCACACATGGAGATTATGCACGTGAATCAACCACATACCATAAACATTAGTAGACTTCCAAGTATTTATCCAGCACAAGGTTCAGAAAATTACAGCCCACTTAAAAAGAAACATGACCCTTAAAATGGACGACTCCAAGTTCTTAACCAGGAAATACCTATAAGTGGTTGAATGCCATATACGTACAGTACCATCTTCGGAACCTGTAACTATTATCGGAAGTTCGGGATGGAAGCATACAGCAGAAACATTGTGTGTATGACCTTCTAGAGTCTGGACACAAGTTTTAGTTTGATAATCCCATACCTGTTTCAAATATGTATAACTTAAGTAACAAATTGAAGAAACCAATAAACATAAGAATTGAAAAAAAATAGAAATAGAAACAGGAAGGCCTCAGACCTTGGCAGTGTGATCATCAGATCCGGTAATAAGGTAAGGTTTATCGCCACCAGTAAAGTAATCTACACAATTCACTCCTTTGAGATGGGCATCCAGTGTAAAGTTAGGATCAGGTGAACCAAGATTCCAGATCTAAAAATATGAAAAACACTGGAGCATAAACCTCTCTTGTAAATGTTAAATCGATAACCATCAGTTAATGGTAAGCCTTTGTAAAGATTACCTACCTTTATAGTACGATCAAGGGATGCACTTGCAAAAGTATTGGTGTCTTTAGGATTGAATGTCACTTGCATGACATAATGAGAATGACCCTCAAAGATTTGAGTACAAAACCAACTCTTTTCCCAGTCCCAAAGCTTTATAAGCATGTCATCAGATGATGACAACACATATGGCAGTGTAGGGTGGACAGCCACACACCGGATGTAATCCGTATGTGCCTCATATACTTTGACTTTATCCATTGTATTGTAATTGTATACCCGGATAAACATATCATCGGCACCAGCAACAACCCACTGCTTGCGTGCTATGAACTTTGCTGATCTGACTGTAAAGATGTGAGTAAGCATCAGAAATAAAAATTAGTTTCCCATTAGCAAAAACCAAACATAATAACACATAAAACAACATAAACTCTCAAAGCACACCTGGTAACTCGGTAACCTCAAAGGATTTTACCATTGTCTGCAATTGAAAAATCAAGTCAATGTATCAAGAACTGATTAAATATCAATCATTTAAGTATATTAGTACTGCCTACAAATGTACAAGAGATGGTTAATACGTATCTTCAAAAGAGAAAGTGAAGCAACATTCAAGATTCTGAACCATCAACATATTTCAAGATATACTTTATTAACCAAAAGCATTCCTGAGAATACCATTTTACCATGAAATCTTACAGGCACACGTCATAAACTACAGGAATAGCAACAGAAGTGCGCAAGGTCATTGTGTGCAGTTTAGATATAACTAATTTTACAAACTTCCATTGGTTTCAGAGAGGAAAAGGGTATAGTGACATAAACTTGTTCCTCAGTAAACCATAAGGAGGTTTTGGGCTAAACTATCTAGTGGGGTTGAATTCTAGCAACATTGCAACCTCGAGTTGGGGTATATCAGTTAATGTTCAGCTTCAGTTAAAACAAGGAGCAGGGTGAACTGAATTGCAGATTAGTTTAGCTACCAAATGCATTTCAGTTGGTTATTTGTGTGCAAGCAACAAGCCATGAAGCCAGATTCTAATCTAAGTGACACTTTTTCATCTACTCGCTTACTACCTAGCAGTGGTAGAGGAAGGATGAATGCAAACTATTTGTTTATTCGGCCTTTTTTTGCTAATTAGAAGCATCTTGCTACTTTTATCAGGTATGAAGAAGTTTCATATTGTATAGAGTAACATAGTCACGTCACACAAGTCATTCTATCAAGGGTGTAAAGTGGAAGTCTCAACATATACTAACATACTATATTTATTCTTAATTCCTACAACTGGATTAAGCAAGCAGAAGACATAGGCAAGGATGTTTTCATGATCCCGTATATTGCCTAATAATGACCATTCATGCTCCTTATATAATGTTTTGTGATTGCATCTTAAAGTATTTACATGTTATTTGCTTTACGATATGGGAAGGAAAGCTGCTGGAACTCCACATGTCCTACTTTCCTTATGTACACTTTGTTCATAACTCAATTTAACACGGTTATCTATGCATCATCAGTGAGAAGTTAAAAGTATCAACATCTTACCCCTTATATAATGTTTATTTCTATCTTGAAAACCATCTAGGCATTAGATAATTATGTCTTATGTCTCGTATATAATTTATGGCATTAGCTACTTCCTCTCGCGTATTATTAGGTTGCACATCAAAACTTACATGCTTTGTGCCGGTACTTTTCTATTGCCAACAATTTGACCACATACCTATAAAAATGCTTAACCTTTACTAAAGCAGCAGTTCGAGATGCATAGAAACACAACAAATTGTGCCGTTACTTTTCTATTGCCAACAATTTGACTGCATACCTATAGAAATGCTTAATCATAACCTCATTTTCACTACAACACAATAAAAACAACCCTATTCACTACAGGATTTAACTAGAATTCTAAAAGGAAAAACACTCTGATTTAGGTGCATCTCTGCTGTATCATTTGACTCTGTCAAGAAGAATATGAATCAAGGAAACATGCATGTATGACTGTATGTATACTTTAAAGGTGCCAACTGTGTCGCATAAATGAATTATCTGTCAATTCAGAGAGAAATCACACATCCTAACACTAACTATTAGGTAAGTTAGTCCCGTACCTGGGTCTGGTAATCCCAAATGCAGACTGTCCCTGAATACAAACTGGCCAGGATCCTGTATAAAACGAAAGAAGCATTAGAATTAGAATTAATACTATAGTTGCTAAGCAATAAACTCCATGTGCTGTGAACCATTATAGATTTAGTTACTAGAAGCAAAACATATGCCACAAATCGTTGCCTAGCAAAGTATATCAATTTCACAATAAAACCACACCAGTCTCTGAGATGAATTCAATAAGAAGGAACACGTGGATGATTACCATGGCTCCGTTGGGTGCAGATCCACGGATTTGACCCTCTCTGACCTTTGAGCGAGTTTCCTCTGCCAAAAAACACTCATAATTAGCATATGACTAGCGGATACAAACCTTCACTTGATAAGAATATAGACAATGAGCCAATTCAATTTGAATATCAGCAGTACCTTGATCTCGAGTCTGAGAGGCTGTTCCAAAGTGAATCATAAGCAATACAAAATGAAGTTTCAGTTAGCACACCAAATCCAACAGTTCGTTAAAAGTCACAAGCAAATCATAGTATAACGCTAATAATGTGACTGAAACAATGATCAATCAAACAGAAGTAGGTTAACCGGATCCAAATCATAATTAGAACACATGCGAATCAAGTAGAATCGTGAGCTCACCATTGTTAGGGATTATAATTAAGCGACTTGATCGAGAAATTGATGATTGATATCAGAACCCTAAAATCCGAGTGAGAGATCCGATCAGACAACCCGAACAGAGAGCGAATCTCCGTCCGAATTGAGGGATTTTTTAAATGTCGAAGATAATGGGAGTGACGGAAAGGGAGATCAAATTGCGTAACCGCGGTTCTGCGTCAAGGGGAGAGTGAAAGAGGGTGCGGTAGAAGATGCAAAAGGCAGTGTGTTTGTCTACGGGGCAAACTGCAACGACCAACCTTTGCGAAAAAATTCCACGAGTCTGCTACATCTAGTTTTTTTTGTCGTATTTTTTAACACCCGACCAAATTATTATTTTGGTTTTTTTTTAATTTAGTAAAGTTTGTCACTATTTTTTTTTTTTTTTACATAAGAGAACAGGACTATGGGAGGAGACGATAAATTGAAGCCATCTCGCAAAATGGTCTTGCAGCATGGACGGATCTAGATAGTACGCATCAATGTTATCACTTATTAATGAAAATGTTTAGTTTTATTATGCAGTGATATCATTAAAAAACAGTTAGTGTTATCGGTCAAAAATTTTCAATGTTAAAATATGAATTGAATTGTTAATTTTTTACTATCATATTCTGAGATATTATCTTGTAATGATACTAGTAAAAAAATTAGTGTACCGGTCAATATTTTTCAATGTTATCACCCCACCTCCATCTCCACATCTTGTTACCCCACCGTAGCCGCCTCCAACTCGGCCCATCCCACCACCACGCCGCCACCCATCGCCAACGCCACCGCCTCCATCTCCTGCACCCTACCATCGATGCTCGCTCCACCTTCAGCCACCCCACCGCAAATTCCACGTTGATGGTTCCAATCGTCAATTCTCTATCCTCGATTTTCTATCAACGATTCATTTCCAATGGTTGTTTGTTCTGTAAATCTGACAAATGTATCGAAATCAACCAAACGTGTGATTGGATTTTAAATCTGCAAAAGATATGAGTGAGAGCCTCGATGGGTGGGAGGATTGAAATATAACAACTACGAGTGAAATAGAAAGATTTGAAGAAAGATAAAAACTAATGTGTGTTAATATGTCAAATGAGATAGATGGGTGAAAAAAATACCAACTCCCCCACCCTTAAGATAGAAGAGAGAATTTATAATGTTTTTTATGTATCAAAAGCCATCTTACAAAAATATTTAAAAGTTTCATTGTTATTTGATTCCACCCCGATCTAAGTCAATTACTATACATGCAATACACGTTTTTAGATGATCTTTTTATAAACTTAAAGTGTGATATTGAAAATAATCTTTTATTTGTATTGGTTCATTTGGGTTTAATTTCATAGAGATTTTCCAATAAAAAATAACCCTTATATAAATAAAACACGAAAAAGGAATACAAAAGGCATACTCCAAAAAACATTTGAAACATTTTCCCATATCATTATAAGATCAAAAGGAATACAAATTTTTTAAAAAAAACTTTTAAACATACTTTAGCTATAGAAAACTTGATTTGGAAAGTGTTCTTTCACTTTTTTTTAATGTGAATGCTCTCATCAAAAGTTAACCATCGTAATCTTCAGTAAAAATGTATAACTCATGCGGATTTGAATTTAATTAATTAATGAAAAAAGGTTATTACTTATTGTGTAAAGATGTAAGCATTTGAGCATACGCATGAGTCAAAAGTTAACCCTCAAATTTCTTCCTTCCATTGTATTTAAGCCCAATCATATTTTTTTCGTTAATAAAGCTTATTATCAAGACACCAGTCAGTTCATTATTAACTAAACAACTACCACTTTAACAAACAAACCAGTGACACACACCTTTCATATTAAGCTCACTGTATTAATATACATAACAATTATCAGAGAACATAAACAATAGTTTTTTTTGTCCTGTAAATGAGATTTACACTATATATTAGTAAAGTGAATCTATAACTTAAAAGAGTAAACAGACGGAGTGGCTAAACAACTTTTCTTCACTTACAGATTAATTTTTTTTAATTTTCCTTTTCACTTTCTTCCCGTGCGTATCTTTTTTCTTATTATTTCTCATATGCTGACTTCCTATACAAGATATTTGTTTTTACTTGATTTTTTTGTTTTAACTTTATTTATACTTCTTTTTAATTATTCTTTTTACATTGCTTCTCAAAAAAATTATTCGTTTTACATTATCTGTTTTTCTTCTTTAATTGATTTTTTGTTTTTCTTTTAGCTTATTTTGCATCACTTTATTTGTTTGCCTCTTTTTTCTTTCTATTTTTTACATTATAAGTTTTTTAACGGTTATTATTTGGTTATTCTTGATTGTTTTTGTTGTGATTTATTTATACTTCTATTTAATTATTGTTTCTATATAACCTGTTTTTCTTAATTAACTTTTTGTTTCCCTTTTAACAAAAAATAATTATATGATATGCTATTTTTTTTACGTAAATATGAATATATCATATATTTTTCTATACATATTTGATCGTCTCATTAGTCTATATTTCAATATAAATTATATCATTAGATGTTGTGTAAAATTTATCACATTTCTAATCCTAAATATTAAAAATCAATTTAGTTTAAACTTTAAATATTTGTGTTTGACCGTTGGTTTTTATTGTTTTGCTAATCATTATTTTTTTGTTTCCCACTGCAGCGCACGGGTACCAGTGACTCGTTCATATAAATGATGATTTCAAAAGGAATCAAATAAATGTTATATCTTTTGATGAAGAAACCAATAAAAGCTCATACCAAAAACGAGATAATTGTTTATCACTGAAACTATTTAAAGATAGGCTAGAAGATGTGATTGTTATCGTTCATAATTCATAGATGCATAAATGTTTTAATATAATAATATGAGTAAATAATGTATGTTGCTTACATCACATCTATAAGTGATGTTATACTTAAAACATATTAGATGAAGATTTCTCTTTCTTTGACATCTTAATGTTTGCAATTAATTTCTTATTTAATGAGTTTGTGAGTGTAAGTATGTAACATTACTTATCATAGATGTTATTCACAACCTATCATTTTCCATAATATTATAGATTAAACAGTTTACGTTATTCAAAATAAAAAACTATAACTACTTTGTTAATTTTTGTTATCCTTACATTGCATGGCCGGCCTTTTCGGACGCCGGATGTGCACCCACACAAAAACCATGTTTAGTATGGGGCCGAACTTCTTTATATACACATAGATTTAGAGGTCTAATTATATATATGGAAAAGTTTAATCAAGAATTGTTTTGCGTATGAGAACTGCGAGAACTGTTTGAAACATTATTAATGACTTATTAATAAAGGTATTTTGGTCATTTATATATTTACTCTACCGTGAATTGCATCCGAGTAGACCGTCATTAGTGATCAACACTTGATTTCCCCTCGTTAGTGCGTCATTAATGAGCCCTTACAATTATTAGCCATGATTTGTTTTAATCAATGTCTAAGATTATTTCTTGCAATTCTCATACGAGAAATATTTATCGTTTAAACCCTCCGATATATATATATATATATATATATATATATATATACACACACATACTAGTATTGTACCCGCACAATGTAGCGGGTACGAATATTTTTTTCTTGCTAACTTGTCCGTTTTTAAAACAATGGTGATTTGTTTCTTTTCTAAATTATAATGTGTTAATGAAAAATCCAACAATTGTTGGTAATTTGGTCTTATAATTCTATTCTATTTTAGGTATATTACCCATTTAAAAAATCCAACAATTTTTATAAATTAAGGTTGTATGTTATTTAGAT